>SJYQ01001103.1:247256-330637 GCA_006410935.1 Redunca redunca | reverse complement strand
TTCAGCTTCAGCATCATTCCTTCCAAAGAAATCCCAGGGCTGATCTCCTTCAGAATGGACTGGTTGGATCTCCTTGCAGTCCAAGGAGAGTCTTCTCCAACACCACACTTCAAAAGCATCAATTCTTTGGCGCTCAGCTTTCTTCACAGTCCAACTCTCACATCCATACATTACCATTGGAAAAACCATAGCCTTGACTAGACGGACCTTTGTTGGCAAAGTAATGTCTCTGCTTTTGAATATGCTATCTAGGTTGGTCGTAACTTTTCTTCCAAGGAGTAAGCGTCTTTTAATTTCATGGCTGCAGTCACCATTTGCAGTGTTTTTGGAGCCCCCAAAAATAAAGTCTGACCCTGTTTCCACTGTTTCCCCATCTGTTTCCCTGTGGGGCCCATAGCACAGTATTATTTGTGTGTGTCTAACATATGGGCAAGAAGGTCCAACCAGTCCATCCTGAAGGAGATCAGCCCTGGGTGTTCATTGGAAAAACTGATACTAAAGCTGAAACTCCAGTACTTTGGCTACCTCATGCAAAGAGTTGACTCATTGGAAAAAACCCTGATGCTGGGAGGGATTGGGGGCAGGAGGAGAAGGGGACGACAGAGAATGAGACGGCTGGATGGCATCACCGACTTGATGGACATGAGTCTGAGTAAATTCCGGGAGTTGGTGATGGACAGGGAGGCCTGGCATGCTGCGATTCATGGCATCGCAGAGTCGGACACGACTGAGTGGCTGAATTGAACTGAACTGAACATATGTGCACAGACTTGCCTGGTGGCCCAGTGGTAAAGAATCCACCTGCAATTCAGGAGATGCAGGAGACATGGGTTCAATCCCTGGATCAGGAAGATCCCCTAGAGGAGGGCATGGCAACCCACTCTGGTATTCTGGCCAGGAAAATTCCATGGACAGAGGAGCCTAGTGGGCTAAAGTCCCTGGGATTGCAAAGAGTCAGATATGACTGAAGCGAATGAACAACATATGTGGACACAAAATAAAAAGGTATGCTTACATGACCACATACAAAAAAAAAAAAAAAGAAGGAATATATACATGTATATANATATATACATGTATATATATATATGTTTATCAAGCACATTAGACTGTATTAGACAAGAATATTAGGGATACAGGGAATGAGACTGGAAATAAAAGGAAATCAATCAGTTGATTAATAAAATTTTCATGGATCAATGATGATGATGTACCAAGAGCATAGGCATAAACCCACCCTCCACAGCTGAGGATCCTTGTTAGCTCTTTTATTTATTTATTTTTTTTTGAAATTGTGTGTCAGTGTGTATGTAAATCCTAGTCTTTCATATCCATCTACCAAGTAGCCCATATTGAGAAATATATTCTAAGGAAAGAACCCCATGAACTGTAGCCCACCAGGCTCCTCTGTCCATGGAATTATCCAGGCAAGAATACTGGAGAGAAATATATTCTAAGGAAAGAACCCCATGAACTGTAGCCCACCAGGCTCCTCTGTCCATGGAATTATCCAGGCAAGAATACTGGAGTAGGTGGCCATTTCTTTCTGCAGGGGATCTTCCCAACCCTGGGATCAAACCCAGGTCTCCTACATTGCGGCAGATTCTTTACTGTCTGAGCTACCAGGGAAGCCCGACATTCTAAGGAAACAGCTCAAAATATAGAAGAAGACTCCACCCAAAGATATAACAGCATGGTTTTCAATACCGAACAGTACAAACAATGTAAAATTTAATAATAAAGATAATGACTAAATAAACCATGGCATATCTGCTTAATATAATACTTTGCAACCATTAAAATGATGCTTACATGAAATTAGCATTGACACTGGTGATGCTCATAGCATATTAATAAGTAAAATATATCACAAAAATTTATTTCTATGAATACAGGTAAAATGGAGATGTGCACTGAAATATTATTGGAGGAAAATACATATAGGTGAAAAGTGGTTTTATATGGGTAGTACAACTATGAACAGTTTTTTTCTTCCTGCATTTTTTGAATGTAATTTAATGTATAATTATTACTTGCAAAAATGTAAGACAAATTATACCAAGAAGGCAAGCACTGCTCCCAGTTTAATGCAAATTTTGTAAGAAACATAACCAATTATGAGCTGTCAGTACTTTTCTGGGGCACAAGGAGACAGAACAAATTATGAATCCCCAGGGCTAAGGGACAGCCAGGGAGTGCTGGTTTCCATAAAGTAAATAATAGAGGGTAAAACTGGATGCTTTGAGAAAGCCAGTAAGATAGAAAAGAGATGGGATACAAGGGAAACTAGAAAAACCCCACTGTAGATGGCAGAGAACTGCTACACAACCCTTAATCCACACTGTGGATATTGAAAGGGAGGATTTTCGAGGGAGTGCACCAAGTCATAAGTCATCTCCCACCCCAAACAAGAAGTGGGGTGGAACAATCATGTCTGACTTCAAGGGTAAAATAGTTAACTGCAAGTATGATGCCCATTAACAGAAGGGAACATAGATAGAGACCTGGATCTCTGTGAAGAATGGGAGAACAATTCCCGGAAAATTCTCTGACTGCAGAAGTACATCCACAGATGGTCTTTATAGGATTCCATACAGTTTAGACATAATAACTGAATAAAAAAACTGGGTAGAGGTAGTTGTCCTTTCTTTACTAGAATAGTTATTATTTCCATTTATAAAAAAAAATACTCCCATTCATCTTCCTCAGAGTACTTCTATTTGGATGAAATTTCAGTAGCCCTCTGATTTTTGTCAAAAACATTTTGAACAAATACTGTCCATTTGAAATTATGCTAAGAGGGGTTTAAAAAAATGAGTAAGACAATATTCATTCTCTTCAAAGATTTACTGTCTAAGTGGAGACAAGGCAAACTCATTCAGGAGTTAGAAAACCTGTAATCTCAATGGTAAAAAAAAAAATCAGTTAGTATCTTAAGTGTTTGATTACCTTATATGTACAAAGCACTGTGGGTGGACAATTTACAGCCATTTTAAAATTTAATTTCATCTTAATCCTGTTAGTTAGAGTTCAAGATCTCCTTTTCAGATGTGAAGTGACAGGAGCCTAGGGCAGTGATTTGTCCAAGATCGCATAGCCAGAGAGCAGGGAGTCAGATGTATAGCCATGTGGTTTTCAAAATCCAGTGTCCTTTTCATTATGCGTGCCTTCTGTTAGGTGGTTTACTTACTGAATTTTATCTGTTCTGCTTTGATCTCCAGTGAGTTCATGAGAAATAACTAATCCCGTTCAGAAATGGAAATGGAATGGGTTGAGTCATAAGATATTCTTTCATGAGACTGGCCATGGGTAACCATCAACTCATTGCAGCATCTCATGGTAACACTCTCCTAGCTAAGTTAGACAGGCCTCTTTACATGTATAAATATGTCCGTCCTTCAGCCAGATCTCTGCAGAGCCTGATGCATGCCACTGCCCTGCTGTTAGGACCAATCAGCCACTAAACAGGCATTCATTTGTGTAACTATTATAGGCTATTGTCAGAAAAATTTAATTGTACTCAAGTCCACATTTTTAAAATCCAGAATTTTAGACTTATAAGAAATTCAAGATAGTATGTACTGACTTGCTGGTATTGTTGTTCTGCCTATTTTTGAGAGACATTTCCCCAAACACTATAAAGCAGCATAATGTTTATTGACCAATAAATGAACAGTTCTCTGAGGACTGCCTTGGACTCTGGTGATGGATGTAGACTCCTTGAATATCATCCAACGAGTGCATCTCAGTTTCTGAAGTTCAGGATGAAAAACAAAAGAATCACAGTATTGAAGCTTGATTTCATTTTGGCTTTTAGACATGCATTTGAGACTTCCATTCCAAGAGATAGAATATCAAGTCTAGGTGACTAGTGTATGTATTGTACAGCTGGTCCAGAGTTTAAATGGGTTTATGATTTTGAATACTCTAATACATACTTCTCTTAGATATGTTACTTTGAAAAAATGAAGAGTTCATCTTGTTTAAAAAAAAATTATTGAAATATTATGTCCTGTGTGCTCAGTTGCTCAGTTGTATCTGACTCTTTGCAACCCCTTAGACTATAGCCCTCCAGGTTCCTCTGTCCATGGAATTTTCCAGGCAAGAGTATTGGAGTGGGTTGCCATTTCCTACTCCAGATCTTCCCTCTTCAGAGATGGAACCCGCATCTCTTGCATCTCCTACATTAGCAGGCAGATTCTTTACTGCTGCACCCCCTGGGAAGTCCTTACTGAAATATAATTGATATATAATATTGTGTTAGTTTCTGATGTGCATCTGAGTGATTCAGTTATATACATATATATTATTTTTCATATTTCTTTTCATTATAATTTATTATAAGATATTGAATATAGTTCCTTGTGCTATACTGTAGGACCTTGTTACCTAAGAGTTCATCTTTGTTCACCAGCTGCCATCAGAAGATTAATACAAATAGTCCCACATGTTATCTGGAGACATTAAGTGGGTTTTCCCTATAAGAAAACAGTCAAAGGAGACATTTGATTATTCCAGGAAAATCTTGTGAGAGACAAAAATGGCATTGCTTCAGGTCAGAATACCTACATTAAAGAGCTGGTTCTACTAAATACAAGATGTGTAATACTGCGGCGCCTGCCAAGCCTTAGCACCCTCATCCGTACACAGGGGACAGTAAGACCTGACTGACAGGTTGGTCGTGAGGATGACAGCGCACTGTGCAATCTACACTTGGGGCTTCCCCGTTGGCTCAGTGGTGAAGAATCTGCTTGCTAACGCAGGAGACCCCTTGGGGAAGGGAATGGCTACCTACGCCAGTATTCTTGTCTGGAGAATTCCATGGACCGAGGAAGCTGGCAGGCTACAGTCCAAGGGGTCTCAGAAGAGTTGGACACTACTTAGCAACTAAAACAAACGATCTACACTTTTCTGAACAAACATCGACAGTTCTACTCTGATGATGTCAACTTCTTTGCTTCCTTAGATTCATTATTATAGATAAATCAAATACTTAGGAAACTGCTGTAGCTAAAGAAAGAGCTTGTGAAAGAAATAAAATGACCTTGGCTCTAAAGGTTGGAGACTTAGGATGTTATATTGGTATTTGTTACTTACAATTACTCTGATAGATAGATCCTTGCTATAAGCTATGCATATCAAATGCCACATGCAGTCCTGTTGGAAGAATAGAACGACAGCATCAGCAATACTCCTTGAGGGGTCTTGTCAATTTGACAGATTTGACAGGCAGACAAATTTAATTTATTAAAATATTCTGTATGGCATTTTTAAAAGACAGGGGGTTTTTACACTGTAAATGGATTGTTTTCACAGCCTTATTAAAATAAATGCATAAAGTCAGCTGTTTTTCTTTGGAATTCATTAGCATGAGATTCAACACTTAGAGAATGGAAATCCAGTCTCTGGTATTTGTGTACCTGGATATTTCGGCTGTTTCTCAATCTTTGTATGTAATCTGGGATGTCTCCTTTTAAAGCAAATGGAGATTGTACATAAAAAGGAACATTCTGTCTGCATTATTTGTCCAGTTTCAGGGCAATGTTTACTGAAATTATTAGAAGCATTTAGAAAGCTGATGCTTTTCACCAAAGGCTGTTGGAAACACCTGAGCAAATTTAGGGTTTCTTTAGGTAAGAGACTTAGCTTTGTTTTTCTTCAAAGAAATTCTATTATTTTCATTGAATGAGTATTGTCGAAGTTAACAGATTTCCTGTTTTCTTTCCAAAGGTCATTTAAAAATTAAACACAATATGCTATAAATTGAAATATTTATACAGATGGTGAGCCAGCATCATTTCTTAGAGTTGTCAATTTCCTCTTAGTAGTAGTTTCATTGCAACTATTAATTCTATCTTAGAAAAATGGCTTTAATCTTGACATATTTTGTACACCATATCTGCCCAGTGTCTTCATGGCTTCTGATGTTTGGCTGCTTTTTCTCTATAGCCCAGCTTGTCACTCAGGACTGACCAGTGGCCCTGACCTCCTGGTAGTGGCCTTTGCCTTTCTCTTCAAGCAAGAGCTTCATCTCTCAGGTGGCCTAAGATCATCATTGTTTTGGGCCCAGGCCCTCTCCAAGAAACCCCTCATTTGCACAGCTTCTCAGAGAATTAGTCCTAACCCCGTGAATTAAATCCTTGACAACCAGTGAATCAATCAATCAAAGATCTTGCCTACAAAGATGCACTGGGAGGTGAATAAATTGGTAAATTAAATGCTAATAACCTGCCAATCTCAGTAGTTCCACAGCAAAAGGGCTTTGCTTCAGTATATTTAAACTTCACTACTATAGAATTTGTAGGTCCAAACACTCTGCTGCTGCTGCTGCTACTAAGTCGCGTCAGTTGTGTCTGACTCTAGAAATAGCATTTTACATAGAAGTGACAGAAGGCAGTCTAGTACATCTACATAACATGAAAAGACTGGTCTATTTTCTCAACTATTAACAGAGACTAAACAAAATTATGTAATTATCTTAAAAAACATCATTCAGATCTTCTTTGTCAATGATTTTATTTCCTGAAGTTGATGTTGACTTTCAAATGTTTCTTCCTTTGACCTTCTACACTTTTTTTTTTTAAATTATAACTTGGCAATGACCTATATCCCAGGTTGTAATGGGTTATGACTAATAGTGTGCTTGTCTCCTTTATCAGAGTGAGTTCTTGAAGTATAGACCATGCTTTGCTTCCATATGATCTAAAACAAGGCTTACCTTTAATAAGAATCAACAAATGTTTAGGGAGTTTTTGATCTCCTATTAGACCACTGATCCAAAAATAGCACTTACTGTTCTCATAGAAGAGTAGTTGCTTTTGAATTAACTGAATTCAATGAAGTCAGCTTTGACTGAGCAACTAATATGACTAGATATTAGCTACTAAGGAATCAAAGATCAAAAGTCCATGATCCCGCCTCAAAATTAAAACCTATCTCAGAAGGTGATCTGGTCCCCAATATCTTAAGTAAAATGTATTTGACAGGTTAGGGGCCGAAAATCTGAATAGGAACTGGGTGGAGCGAATGTTAAATGTTTGTGTAAAGAACTAGAGGAACTCTGTGAGAAAGAATTAATTTGGGTGTTTCAGGGAAAGGAGAAGGTTTATAGAACAGATAATGCATGAACTGCATTTTAAAGGATGAGGAGGATTGTGATACAAGGTCAAGGAGGGGAGAAGGATGTTCCACACAAATGAAACAGTGTGAACAAAGGCAAACTGACATGGCTTTTTGGGGGAAACAGGTGGTTCAGCACAGCTAGTGAGATGTATGGTGATGGATAAGAGGATGAAGCTTCAAAGCTGGGGCATAGGGGGCAGAGCAGAGCAGAGCTTCAAGGATGCCATGAATGTGGATTTTGACTGGTAAGCTATGGAAAGTCTTTAAAAACTTTAAGGAAGTAACATGGGCAGAGCAGATCTGGGCTGTCAAGCACTTATTTTGTTGGTCTGTAGAGGATGGAGCAACTATCTCTGCTCTTGTTTCCTTGTGGAGACCCTGCCTCATAAAATTATATATGGATAAAACAGCTGCCCACAAGGGGCACTGATTTTGAAATCAGAATAGTGAGGCTGCATAATGAAAGCTCTCGTCTGCTCTCTCCTCTGAAAATTGCTCTCTGGGCAAAAGCAATGTTTTACCATAATCCATATTTACCTGGGTTTTGAATCCCAAATTAGTAATCTTTCATTCTCAAGAAGTACTCCATTCTAAAATTATAATGCTCCTTTTCTCAACAGGATAATATAGTTTGAAATATCAAATTAAAATGGCTTTTCTGAAATACAGATAACCCTAACCATGACCAAAACTATAGTAAATGTCCAGAGGTGTTAAGAGAATAATAATTGCCTTAAAAAGTACAGGATGCTCTTCCTAAGAGTCCAGGGAAAATATCAAATATAAAACCATATATATTTTATAAGACATTAATTGAATTACATTTTTTAGTGCTTACTCTCCATGTCATTTCAAATCATCCTGGCTGTTCAGCCAGCCTGGAGGTCCAAACATCACCTCTCAAAAGAGGCTGGTTTTCTTCTGCTTCCCCTGTTGGAACGTCAGGTGAGGAGATTCACACTTGCTATAGGTGTATTTGCTCAGTCTAAAATTGGGAGAGAGTATACTTCCCAAAAGGGGAACAGGACTGGAGCATTTTGTACTGAGTGAACATGGCTGTCAAGGACCCATTTACTAAAGTTGCCCATGTGGGAAATATCTTGTCTCATCTTCACATCTTTCACGCCACTCCTCTGCTGCCTTCTAAATCTACAACTCTCAAAGCTATCTTACCTAGGCAGAAATGAAATTACCGAGAGGAGAAAAATCTATATTTCCATCATAATGAAACTCACAAAATTCATTCATGGAGAAATGCTTGTACAGGTATAAGCAGCACAGAGAAAACTTTTCAACTACATAAGGTTAGCCTTCCATCATTTGTAGAGTAATGTAATGCAATGTTGTAGGGCTTCCCTGGTGGCTCAGATGGTAAAGAATCCACCTACAATGCAGAAGACCCAAGTTTGATCCCTGGGTTGGCGCATCCCTTGGGGAAGGGAATGGCTACCCACCCCAGTATCTTGCCTGGAGAATTCCATGGACAGAGGAGCCTGGTGTCCACAGAGTCACAAAGAGTCAGACATGGCTGAGCAACTAACACTTTATGTTTCATAACACAATATAGATTCCTCATAATCTTGGCTTATTTTCTAAATAAAGATGAACTTTGTACTGTGTGATTCTCAAGGAAAATAACGTAGAAATTGATAGATATCTTTAGTCCATTCTTCCTGTGGTTTGACTCAGAGTAAGCTGGTGAGCAGGATGCCTCAAAAACTTAGAAAGTGAAAGTGCCAGTCACTCAGTCATGTCCAGCTATTTGCAACCCCACAGACTGTAGCCCACCAGGCTCCTCTGTCCATGGAATTCTCCAGGCAAGAATACTGGAGTAGGTTGCCATTCCCTTCTTTACTCATATAGTATGGAGGAGTCAATTCTCCCTTCCCCACTTCCTCCCCTTATTCAGTAGGCACTAACTGAACATCTATCACAAGAGCTTGACTTAACTTTACAGTTGCAAGAATGAGTGAGTACCCGGGCTACTCCAACAGAGCTCAGTGTAGGGAGAGACAAGTGTAAACAATATTTGCAGTAGAGGTGAGTCTGGGGGAGGTGTAGGCAAATTCATTGGGAACAAAGGAAATGACCAAAATTATGCTGGGGTAGTTTGGAGATAGGCCAGGAAGGGTGGGTGAATAAGGATTTTCCATTCAGAAATCAAGGATGGCAATCAGGTGAAGGGGAACAACACAGAAAGTCATGGGAGAATGAATGAAAACTCCATGTTCTGTAAAATTCTGCAAGTTGAGAGAAATGTAGTTGGTTGTCCACAAGGGTTGGACCATGGAGCACCCTGACTGCCATCTAGGACCTTGGCCTTCATCTTGTGAGCAGCGGGTCTCTATTGAGAAAGAACATCATGGCTGTTTGGATAGAACAGCCAGTGGGGGAGACAGGTGAGGAAGCTAGGAAATAGCCAGGTGGAAGGTGAGGACCCAGACTGGATTAGTAGCAGGTGCAATTAAAAACAGTGGTGTAGAATATCTCTGATTGTGTCTAGGAAAGGATTCATCACACCTCCAACATGAAGGAAGCCATGTTCTATTATCAAAAGAATAGAAGAATAGAGACACAGGAAACACTCCTCCACCCCCATTCATACAGTCAACTCTCTCAATGATTAGGGACCCTGTGACCTCTTCCTTCGGAGGTTTTTCTTGGACTATGTGCTAGTTTCTGGACCTGAATCTGGCTTTGACCTTAAAAGACACATCTGATAAGACTTCCTTGATATGAGTAGGGGATGTATCCTTAGTTTGTCAGCTCTAAAATTGCAGAGGTCTCCTAGAGAAGGTAAGGTCTTCCCTGAGGAGGGTTGTCAAATAATCTGCTGGATATTCAGCTTTGAATTTCAGATAAACAGATCGTTTTTAGTATAAGTATTTTTCCAGTAGTCATGTACGGATGTGAGAGTTGGACCATAAGGAAGGCTGATTGCCAAAAAATTGATGCTTTTGAACTGTGGTGTTGGAGAAGACTCTTGAGAGTCCCTTGGACATAAGGAGATCAAACCAGTCCATCCTAAAGGAAATGAAACCTGAATATTCATTGGAAGGACTGAAGCTGAAGCTGAAGCTCCAATACTTTGGCCACCTGACCCGAAGAGCAGACTCATGAGAAAAGACCCTAATTCTGGGAAAGATTGAGCACAAAAGGAGAAGGTGGTGGCAGAGGATGAGATGGTTGGATGGCATCACCGACTCAATGGACTTGAGTTTGAGCAAACTCCAGGAGATAGTGAAGCACAGGGAAGCCTGGTGTGCTGCAGCTGATGGGGTCTCAAAGAGCTGGACATGACCTAGGATTGAACAATAACAGCAATATCCCAAACAGTACATGGGACATACCTATACTAAAATGATTGTTCCCCTTTTACCTGAAATTCAGAAGGAACGAGTGGCCTATATTTTTATTTGTAAAATGAGGCAACCCTATTCTTGACCTTAGCCACTTTCTGGCTCAGACCTGGGCAAACACATCCGCTGAACAGCAGAAGGCAGGATGAAATAAAGTATGTGCTGTTAGAAGCTGGGGGATGATTTACAAAATCATGGCCAGATCTGCTCATTTCCCAGGAGAATCTGAAAACAATGGGCAAAGAACAGGCATGCTGCAAGACTGTTGGAGGGAAAAAGATTGAATTTTAGAATAATAATGTATTTGTTAAATCAGATACCAGAATACTTATAATAAAGAAGACCACACATTTCCTACTGTGGCCTGAATAGAAAATTAATGTCTGTATTACAGATTGATGGCAAGAATTTCCTAAGGAAGCAGTAGCTTTATGCAATCCTTTCTGTTTTTTGGAACATGGAATGTAGATCACACTAACTTCTGAAGCATTTATTTTATGCTTAAAATTTAGGATATTGGCTCTATCCACACCTAATATTTTACAAGCCTCTCCCCTTTGAAACAAATTAAGCTCAGAACTCATGTTCACATAAAAACAAAAATAATTGGATTATGAAAGCCAACGGGCAGAACAATTATTTGGAAATGTTAATATATGAGTAATGTTTATTTAGAAAGTATCCATGACCAAACTCCATCAAATCTAATTTTCCCAGAGAGTTAAACTAACAATCTAGTAGGTTTCCCCCTGCACATCTGAAGAAAATTTCCAGCAAGAGCTTCAATAATAAGCTTCCTTCTGAAGGAATGATTTTGTGGTTTCATGTGAGAAAAGTCTCTCCTTGAAGTAAATGAGAGATGACGCTGTGGAACTTTTTCTCAGAATTATTTTTGCTTTCCCCTTTCTAAGCAAATGATAGGAGAAGATCTTTTCTTTGGATTCTTTGATAGTTATTTTTTTTCCTAGAAGCAAATAATATACAGAATATCCTTGAACTAAAATCATCCTTAAGCCTCATAAATTATATTTCTGTGAGCTTCCTGAGGTGTGTAGCCATTCCCTTCTCCAGGGGATCTTCCAGATCCAGGGTTTGAACCCAGTTCTCTTGCACAGCAGGCAGATTCTTTACTGGCTGAGCTACCAGGGAAGCCTTCTGAGGTGGGAAACCCTCCAATTTCAGTGAAAGAAATATAAGCTTCTCAGGTGGTGCTAGTGGTAAAGAACCAGCCTGCCAATGCAGAAGACATAAGAGATGTGGGTTCAGTCCCTGGTCGGGAAGATCCCCTGGAGAAGGAAATGGCAACCCACTCCAGTGTTCTTGCCTGGAGAATCCCCATGGACAGAGGAGCCTGGAAGGCTATAGTCCGTGGGCTTGCACAGAGTCAGACATGACTGAGCACATACACACGCCCGCACTGTGTGTATAGCAGCTGGCAAGCCAGGTGGTAGAATTTCTGGTTTTCCGAATGATCAATATCACTGAGAACAGTGTAAGGTTGAGAAATGCCACAGTTTTCTACTTACTGAGCAGCTACTACGTGCCAAGCGCACAGTATGTTTATTTGGGTGCTGTCCATGAACACACTAATCACAAAACTCACCTACAAAAAGAGCAGAGAAGACTATTTTTCCTTTTCCCTGACATATTCACAGGCTTAAATCTCTTACATTGCAAGTTCAGATGAGGTAAACAGTCAACCTGTAAGTTAGGAAATCGGAGATTTTATAAGTTATGAAATGGTCAGAAAATAAGATCTTAGCTTGACTGTCTTCAGTTAGAATGGAGAACAGATATCCCCTGCTGAAAAGCTTATTAGCTTATTTTTTCATCTCATAACCCCTCTGCTTCATCTTGTGTCTTCTTCTTTCTAATCTTTATAGATTTCCTTTGAGTCTTTGTCAGTTTTAGCAAAGCAAGGAGCATAGGCTTCTAAAAGTGAGACTAACTGCAGCTCCCACATTTTCTTCTTTTTGTTTATGCTTCATTTTAGGCAGAGCTGCACTGATGTCCCAGTTCCTCATTATCTATTTTGCACCCTGGAACTTTTCTTCCTTTTTTGTAGATCTCAAGTCACTCTCCATCTTGATTTTAAATCGTTTGCATATATGTGTAGGTGTATAAATCTATACCTCCAAATGAAATCACAATTTCTGGCTGTATGTATAAATTTATATATATGTGTACACATATGCAGAGGTACACATATATATAAATGTGGACATGTATACATACATATGTGAATATGTCAATATATATCTATATCTACATATATTCTCCAAATAGCTAGCAATTCTCAACAAAAATATTGAGTTGGGTCTCAGACAACAATTTTCTAAACACAGTTCCTGATGTTTCCAGAAACCTGAAAGCCTGTGTTTTTCACTTGTGGTCCCTTTATGCATGTGGCAAATCATGTCTGAAAGGCACACCTAACTACATCTCTTCATTTGTTTAAAAAAAGAGAAAGCAAAAGGTTTCAAAAATAGACAAGTAGATAAAAGTACATTAGGGACCTCTATTACGTGTGCACAGTAAATATCAATTTCACTGAAATTTGACCCTGCTACATTTATTAGATACCAATGACAATGAATTCTTAGGGGTGTTGAAAGCACACACACTGCATAATCAATAAGGTAATATTGGAAGATGGTTAGGATAAACTGATTACAACACCAATAGTATACTTTTCTGGAAAAAGAATCATTTTCAAACAAAAGTGTTCACCACAGAAACATGACACAAAGAGGAAGCAAACATCAAAATTTTGAAAATCTAGTAAAATCAGGTCACATTGAACTTATAGCTGCCTCTGTGTCTGATGCTCTAATCTAACACAAGTGTATTCTAACTTTGACCAGTTCAGTTAATAAAATACAGTCATGACAGGCATTTAAAATTTTTAAATATTGAGGAACTTTATATATATAGGCTAATTAATATACTTTTAATTTAAAATAGAAATGCAATACATGTATGTTTTACAAATTTGTTTGTTTTTTTAAACAAAGAGATATACTTTGGGAATAACAGTGTTTCAGGACTGGTTTGTTTAAAGCATGCCTAGCCTCCCTTCTCCCCATTCCAGGTTCTTTTTTTCTTAGTTACCAAATACGTAGCAAAGCACTCCTTGAAGCAAAAATATTCATTTTTTTGCTTGTTTGTTTCTGGTTATTTGCTCTTCAGAATAACCTTCTGAAAGTGGAGAAAGAATGGGTGTCTTCTAAACCACATCACTGACAGGACCAACGACCAGCTCAGGCACACTTAACACCGTGAATATTGCTATGAAGTTCTGTTCTCTTGAAGAAAACTAAAAGCCACTAATTCCTGACTTCTATTAAAATGTCAAGAGGCTTTTTGGCTTAATTTCTGTAATTCTGATAACATCCAGAGATATTATATTCATTTATTAAAAAAAAATCAAGTCTGCTGGTGCCATCTTCCAAGAGAAATACCACCTTGGTGTCATTTCCATTGTTAAGAACATTCTAAAAATAGACACATTTTCAGCATAAAATATTAGCTAATGTCTTGATAATAGCCTCTTCATGCGGCACAACAACTAGAATTATTCTGCCACTGGTTATTATTAACATTGACCAACAGGTAATAATTATTTCAGTAGGAATGTGAAGAATATACAGACCTTTCAAGTTCCCTTTGAAACTAGTGTTTTTCTCTTGTGAATCTGTGTAAGTATCGTCGTCAACCCAATCCTTAATAGACCAACATTGTCTTGAGTGCTAGTTGGGCTGCCAAACTCATTTTCATTGCTAAGCTAGTGTCAGTGAGCAGCAAGCTAAGCGATTCCTCTGTTTTAGTGACCCTCTTATTAAGAGCACAATCAGATTCTATGCCATCAGAAGAAATATATCTCAGTATCAGGTGTGAGAGACCATTGTTTCTTTTGCTAAAGTCCCATGCGCAGAGTGACAGGTGGAAGACAAAAATGTCAAGAAGGAGTCCTGGTTGAACAAGTGCTTAGGGTAGTATTTAATACAGCAGAGAACCAAGATACAATAGGACACAGTAAAGGATGTGGGCTGTGTAGATACAATATAGAATTTTGATTTAGGATTCACCATCTGTTATTTGAAAGGGGAATAAGGGAAATAAATGATTTTCAGTTCTCCATACATGCAAAGATAAGTTCATTATTACAAAAGTTTTGCTGTTGTATGTGCTGAAAGAAAAGCATAGGCGTTTAAACATTTTTTAAAAAATAAATCACTCAATAGGCTTAAGAAAAATACTCTAGTTCATAGTTCATTGATCTGACCTTTTGACTCAAGATCAGGGAATGAATCCAGGCTGAAAACCAAAAAACAAAACAGAGATGAATCATTTTACCATGAAAAAAAAAAAGGCATTCCAGTCTCAGCTAAACTTGACTAGTTTTTATTGCATTATTTTCGAAATGCCAAGAAACTGGCTTTGGCCATAATATTTGCTGTCCAACTAAATCACAGCTGTCAGTATGTGATTGCTTGCAACAATTAGCTAAACACTGTTATTTGACAAATTTCCTTGAAAGGGAAATAGATGCTGGAGGTGTGTCTAACACACACTGAGTCAAGTAACAAGTTAATCAGACGGGGTTGCGCACAGGGAGAGAAGTTAGTAAGTCCTTGCCCAAGGAAGGGGATTCAAACAACCTTGCTGTTTTGAAAACCATATGTTCCTCCTGATCCTTGAAGTTCTCTCCAGTTTTCAGGAATAAACTGTGGGACTGGCTAAAGAGGAGTGGGGGAAAAGCCACCAATTCTACATTCATTTTTTCAGAAGATCAGGGGAAAGGAAGAAAACAAACAATGCAAATATGGGATGGTATACAGCAAGGAGAAATTAACACCATGGAACCTGCTAGCAATTTCCACCGAAGCAGTACACCCCTTAACTGACAGAAATTCATCACAATATACACACTGATTAAAAACTCCACCATTACTCAGGCTGCCCTTAGGATTAAAAAAAAAAAAAGATGAACCACAATATTCAAAAACAGAATTCTCATAAGGTTTGAGAAAAATAGAGTGAAAAGGCAATGTTAGCTAAGCTCTTAGCTAAATCCACTCTTAATGGCCCCCAGTATTTAAGCTATCATGGATTAAAGCCATGAAAATAAAAATTTCAATTTGAAATTTTATTAGCATGTTGCTAAAATGGTCAATAAAAAACATCAACATGATCGGCTTTGTTGACAAAGTTGGAAAACTGCTCTTTCTGCTTTTAAAACTTTATTTCCACCTCCCCACCTTCTGAGATTTCTGTTATAAACAAGCCAAACGAAACGTACTGGCTATGGTGCTGGAACAATGCTGGTTTCTGGAGTGTTGCCATGTCTTCCCCTCCCTCTCCTCCAACCCCTTTAAAAATGTGGTTATTTTGGAAACGCAGCCCTAGGAGGGAGCCATCTAGGGTTGAGAACAGCACCCTCTTGACAATTCGCCGACACCTGGCGAACCTTCCCCTTGTCCGGGGTGGGGCGCGGGACCGGTCCTCCTCACCAAAAGAGCTGCGCTTTCAACCTCCCTGGACCTGGAAGGCATTCCTTCTGACAGCAGGGGAGACTCACAGGCGGATGCGGGTGGGGAGTGGCGTTCGCTTCCCTGGGTGGAAAGATCGGGAGGCAAACTCTAGTTTAGCCCGGAGCCTGGGATAACAATGTCAGGAGACCCGGGGCTGGGGAGCTGGAAGAGTCCCGGGCGGCCTCGGGGTAACCCGGCATCCCGAAGCGCTCTCGTGGAATTATTCACAAGTGCAGAAGGGACAGGCTCGATTTCTTGGAAATCCTGCCTGCCGTCTGGGGACACATCCATACTGGACCGGATCTGTGCCCTGACACGCTCGATGCTCACCTCCCACCGGCCTTGTGTGTGCACGTTTTGGGCGCGGTGAAGGTCCCTTTCTAGGAGTGATCGGGGGTCAGTCACTGGCCAGTGACTCGCGGGGGAGGCCTGGTCCCTGCTCCTCTCGGCTCATTATCCAATCCCCACTTACAACCCAAGGCGGGTAGCGCACGCTGGGTCTCCCAACACCATCACCACCCTGAGGGGCGCCGAGAGCGCACCGCCCTTTGGGTCCCGGGGCGAGTTCCTGGGACTTCTGCCATCGCCAGAGAGGTGCGAGGCTGAGGCTGCCGCCTGGGGCGCTGGTGGCTGCAGGCTGCCCTTAACGAGGGGGCGGGGGTGGTGCATCGCCGGCCTGGAGCCCGGGGCGGGGGAGGCGCCGGGCGCCAGGAGACCGGAGGGGCGGGCGGCTCCCCCCTCCAGACTGCTGCTACTCCTTGTCATCCACGAGGTCCGCGAGCTCCTGGAGCACCCGCAGGCGGCCGCTGGCGTCTATGCGGCGCTTCTCGCGGATGAGGTCTTCCAGGCTGTGGAACCTGGCCGTGTGCACCTTGTCGTCGGCCAGGTGCACCTTGAGATAGTACTGCTGCTGCGGGGGCTGCGTGCCGGCCGGCACCTCCCCGCCCGCCTTGAACTCCCGCTTGCCGAAGCGGCACCAGGCGGCGAAGCTCTCCGAGTTCGTCCAGCAGATCTCTTCGCTCTTGAGGCCCAAGTGGCCGCAGGCGTTCTGCACCACCAGCTCAGCCACCAGGGGACGGTAGCGGTACCAGCTATTCACCACCCGGCCCACGTTGGCCGCGCCGGCCTCGTACAGGCTGTCCTGGCGGATCTCGCCTTGGCACAGGTGGATGATCTGCCCGCCGCCCACGTACACGGCCCAGTGCGGGGCGGGCGCGGGCGGCTCCGGCGCGGGCTGCAGCCACAGCAGCTCCAGCAGGTCGCCTGGCTCGCAGAGCGCCGGCAGGGCGGTGACCGCGTAGACGCTCAGGTCGGCGCCCTGCGGGCCGCCGCTCACTTTGGAAAAGATGCATTCCTGGCCCCGAAAGGCGGAGAACTGAGTTTCGTTGAGGACCAGTTGATGCAGCAGGTGGTGGTGGTGATGGTGGTGGTGGTGGCGGCTGGGGCTCTCCGGGCAGGGGGCGCAGCCCGGGGGTGCCTTCACGCCGAACTTGTCGGGCTGGCCGCGTTCGTCCAAGTCCTCCTCTTCATCCGAGAAGAAGTAAGCGACCCCGACCCGCAGCTCGTCCTTTTCGATCCCTGACGGGTCCCCGGTGGGCAGCTCGCTGTAGTTGAGGTGGGTGATGCGGTCNAATCGGACGAAGAAAACACGTTTCCAAGGCAAAGCAAACCGCCTCTTCGTACCCGTGATTTCCCTGCTCCCGAAACCCCAAACTCCTTTAAAGTCTCCTGGTCCCCATGGGTGCCGCGGAGGTGGTGGTGACGAGCGGGTCCTGGGCGGTGAGTGAGGCTGCGGCTCAGTTCTGCCCCGCGTGGATCGGTGCGGTGCGGCTCCCGGCGCGGTGCCCGTGCGCCTGCCGGTCCGCGGTGGCAGGGGCGCCGGCTCCACCTGGGCAGTCCAGACTCTGTTCTGCTTTCGTGCAGCCCAGCGGACGACTCTTAAGTAGCCGAAGCAGCTGGTTCCAGGGCCCGCCCCGGGACGCGCTCATTGGCTGGGGCTAGTGCCCAGGCCCCGTCAATCTCCGCCGGAGGGGGCGGGGTGCAGGGGCGGGTCTCCGGTGCGCGCCCCGCTCCGCCCCCGTGCACCGGAGCGCGCGCCGCCCTCGGGAGCGAGGTGTGAGCGCCTGCGGGGAGCGCGCGAGGGGCGGCTCACTTGCTTCAGCGCCAGCAGCTGCTGCTACGGATCGTAACCGAGCGCACCATTCTCCCGGAATGGTACTCTGCCCGGAAGAACAGATCCCAGCAGTGAAGCTGAATTTGGGGGTGAAAAATCCCCACTGCACCCCGAGCACTTGGCGCCGCCCCAGAGCGAGGAACGCCATTGTCGGAGGGGGCACCTGGAGCCCTGCTGGGGACCCCTGACCCTGGGTTCCTGAAGCCTCCTGGACTAGTCTTGTCGCACAGGCACAGACGTTTCTCCTGCTGGGCACCGATGCCTTTGAAATTGCGCCTGCGAGGTTTGGCTCCTCTCCTTTGACCCGCTTGAAACTGCAGACCTAGCACTGGCGCCTGATTTAAATGGAGCGCGGTGTCAAAAGCGAATGAAAAGTCTGACCCCGACGAGCCTCTTCCCTGACTGGGCCTGAGTTTGGCCTCCAGTGGTCTATCTATGAAAGGGGCGCATCAGGAATGCCGACAGTGGGACCCAATCTTTTTTTTTTTTTTTTTTTTAAACAGCCCCTGCTGCTGCTACTACTGCTAAGTTGCTTCAGTCGTGTCCGACTCTGCGACCGCATAGATGGCAGCCCACCAGGCTCCTCCGTCCCTGGGATTCTCTAGTCAAGAACACTGAAGTGGGTTGCCATTTCCTTCTCCAATGCATGAAAGTGAAAAGTGAAAGGGAAGTCGCTTAGTCGTGTCTGACTCTTCGCGATCCCATGGACTGCAGCCCACAAGGCTCCTCTGTCCCTGGGATTCTCCAGGCAAGAACACTGGAGTGGGTTGCCATTTCCTTCTCCAATGCATGAAAGTGAAAAGTGAAAGGGAAGTCGCTCAGTCGTGTCTGACTCTTCGCGATCCCATGGACTGCAGCCCACAAGGCTCCTCTGTCCCTGGGATTCTCGAGGCAAGAACACTGGAGTGGGTTGCCATTTCCTTCTCCAATGCATGAAAGTGAAAAGTGAAAGGGAAGTCGCTCAGTCCGTGTCTGACTCTTCGCGATCCCATGGACTGCAGCCCACCAGGCTCCTCCGTCCATGGGATTTTCCAGGCAAGAGTACTGGAGTGGGGTGCCATCGCCTTCTCCTTTACAGCCCCTAGAAGTGCCATTGCTAAGGGATTTTTCGTGGGAGAAGGATATCTAGCTGTAATTAATGATTGCATTTCTGGATGGAAGGTTAATGAATGTGCTCTGGATACTGGATGCTGAAGGATTACTTTCATACCTGTGAAATTTTAGAACAACAGTTTGAAAAGCTTATGATATTAAGACTTGAAGCGTTCTTAGACATCTAGTTCTACTTTCAAGGCTGGTCTCTTGCAGCTTCTTGGTGGATCCCAACCTCTTTCCACAGGTAGAATTGGATGCTTCCTCTTTGTGCCTCCTTGGCAGCTGGTACAAACTCTTAGAGTGCTTACTCCTGTTTCATTACAAACCTCTGTTGACTTTCTTCCGTTTACAAAGTGAATGACTTGAGGACTGACGTGTTTTACGCTACTTTGTATTGTGGGCCTTTTTTACAGTTAAGTCGCTCAGTCATGTCCGACTCTTTGCGACCCCATGGACTGTAGCCCACCAGGCTCCTCCGTCCATGGGATTTTCCAGGCAAGAATACAGTACCGGTATAGAATGGTGTTCATCAGCAGTAAGGAAAATGGAAACAGTCAACAAGTATTGACCACTTACAAGTTACTAGGCACTATGTTTTGAGGTTTAAGTAAATGACTTAATCTTCCTGCCTCTAAAGTGAAGTGAAAGAAAGTGAAGACGCTCAGTCATGTCCGACTCTTTGCGACCCCATGGACTGTAGCCCACCAGGCTCCTCTGTCCATGGGATTTTCCCGGCAATAGTACTGGAGTGAATTGCCGTTTCCTTCTCCAGGGGATCTTCGCCACCCAGGGATCGAACCTGGGTCTCCCGCATTGTAGACAGACAACCGTCTGAGCCACCAGGGAAATCCTGCCTCTAAGGATTCACTAATATTCCCATGGCAACCAATGAGAAACTGAGGCCCAAATACCCACATCAACAATCTATCCAGGGTCTATAGGTTTTCAGGACGGGTCTTTAACCTTGTTCTACTGTTTATTGAGTGAATAAAATCTTGTTGCATAAGGTAAGAAAACTGGTATTCCAGAGAAGTTAGCTGATTGGCCCCAGGTTACATGGGGACTAATACATATTACAAATATTTTTTTGGTAGATTATTCTGCTTAAATATTTTTTCAGATTGCAGAGTCTCCTGCTCATGTGTGATTTCTGAAAATTTGTGTATACCCGACAGCCTCCAAATACTGTGATTTATCAAATTAAATGCTTAATAAGTATTACTGAAAAAATGGTTTCAAAATGACCATCTGTATACATTTGATGTGTATGAATCTTTTGGAAAACTTGGTCATTGCCAATGTAGGAGTTATGAGAATACCAGCTACCATCCTTGGAGCTGACCACAGCTTGTGATGACATTTTTTAGACTTGCTATAAATAATAAACAACTCATTTGGGCCCTGTAGTCAAGAGAATTGAACAAGTGGCTTCAGAGATCAAAAATGAGTAATTGGCCTGGTTATAAACTGGACTTCAGGGATCTCTGTGAGAAGTATCTGAAGAGTTCATTACTGGTGTCTTAGAGGAAATCATTGGAAGTAGCTCAGAGCTTGACACTGAATAACTTTTTTTGTCCTCTGTCCATCCCAAGATAAAGTCCTGTGCACAAACATTTACAACATATTTGTATAGGATGCTGTGTTCTGTCCTCCTGTCCTATTCTTCACTGTTTCAGACTACATTGGAAGCAGACTGCTCTTCTTTGCTTAATTTTCCATCATTCAAAAGGATAATTAACAAAACGTTGTTAGGGCTCTAAAAGATGGAGGTACCGCTAGATGGCTGGGGTCCAAGTTCCCCAGTGACTGTCTGCATAGGGTTGTGATGTGAAGGAGAAACCAATCTTCGTGGATTAAGCCACCACAAAACACTGTGGCTCTTTGTGACAGTAGGTAGCCTGTCCTGATCTGTAGTCTCTCCTTTATTTTAGAACACCAAATATCCCATCCCCTGCCCCTTCTCTCTTAGTGTCTGTCTTCACTGTTGAGGTGGGCTTTCCAATAATGGAATTCCTGAAGGATCACAGCATCTTTACCTACCCAGGTCAAAGAAATCCACAATGGATGTATCTGTCTCCTCTAGGTACTACCCCATGTCTCCCTCCTACTTTTTTCTCTAAATTTTCATTCACCTCATTGTGAGTAACTTATGCATCTTTCTAAATATCTTCCCTGCCTTCTACTTTTTTTTTGGACCACAAAAATGGCAACTAAGACTAAAGGGATTCCTAGTAACCTGCTCCCCCTTAGTCTCTTTTCATGCACTGACATTCTGACTTTCCATTTCTTCTTAAGAGAACTCTTCCAACTTTGCTTTGCACATTTTCTGAGTTTCTTCTTACCACTGCATGTTCTTACTAAGGTATCTTTGAAAGAAAGTGTTCATTGCTCAGTCGTGTCTGACTCTTTGTGAGTCTGTGCACTGTAGCCTGTCAGGCTCCTCTGTCCATGGGATTCTCCAGGCAAGAATTCTGGAGTGGGTTGCCATTCCCTTCTCCAGGGGATCTTCCCGACCCAGGGATTGAACCCAGGTCTCCTGCATTGCAGGCAGATCTTTTGCTATATGAGCCACCAGGAAGAGCTTAAAGTGTCTTTCATGGCTTCTTATCATTTTACCAGTAAAGAATCAATGAATGAATATCCCCTGGGTAAAACCTTTAGCACTTGTGGGTTTCGCATTTTGCTGGATATGCATTATACAAAGATGTGTCAACCCAGTATGAATCTCTCCACTGTGTTCTCTATAGATTTTAGGAGAGTGCATGCCTTTTGCATGGGTCCACTTCCACGTGGTAGTGACGGTGGAGCTCTGGATAGCCCTGGGTCACTATTACCACTGCTGCCTCCTATCCAGAATGTCTATCCCTGGCTTCCTCAGGTTGCTTCAACTCAAAATTTATAATCTTTTCAAGCCTCTCCCGCATGTCTGTCCCCTCACCATTCTAAAGGAGACTGTCTTTTATGCTCCCATGGTACCTTATACCTATTGGTCATGAGATGTGTCACATGTGTTGAAATGCTTATGAAATCAAATTTATATCGTTGGTTGATTTTCTTCTCTTTCTTCCTTAAGGAGACTAAGAATTATCTGGGGAAGAGCCCCAAAACTAGTTCACATCTGTGGTCCCTTTGCTTAGCATGAAGTTCAGTGCGTAGTGGATACTTGATAGATGCATCTTATCTGACTCACTGCCTGCATGAACCATGATCACTGTTTCACTTACTGAGCTGACACTGTTTGTTTCAGTTTCAACAACCTGAGTACTCTGACACCTGGAGTATGTTCTCAATCAGATGATATGCAAGACGGTTCGCTCTGTGATGTGTAGCGCTGGGTTTCCAAATGGTCCTCTGGCATCATCCAGTACTTTGATGCAAATACAGATTCCCAGGCTCTGACCCAGATGTAGTGAAACTTAACCTCAGGATGGGCTCTAGGGATCTGTGCTTTTAAACAGTTTCCCTTCACGTTCTAGATGTGGCAGAGTGATTACTGGCCAAGCTCTACTCAAATGTAAGAAATTATTCTTATTCTCCTGAGACAGCCCTTGAAGGTAGGCACTTAACAAATACTTGGAAGTAGGTTCTCTCGACATCCTGTGGTCCATCTTTAATGGAAGTGAGCTTCATTTTGGACTGATCATATGAAACTAGTAAATGTGTATGTTTTCACTCAAAAGTGAGTAAAGTCAATTGGAGTTTTAAAAGTTATATTGTAGTCCTGGGGTAGAGCTGTGGATTTCTCTTCCTTTTCTGTTGATTCGAGCCTTGTGCTCCAGTCCGCTGTGCTAAGAGGCTGTGGTTAGAGCAGAAATATGAGTGACAAGGAAACTCTGCTCCCGGTGCCTTCCTTGTTTGACTGCTGATTGATTGATGATGAAAATCCTGGCTTCGCCTTTCGTATTGCTTCTGAATTTCCCTCCTATGACTGGTCCTTTTCTGATCCCATTTTTCTCAAAGATCGATTCATTCTCCTGGCTCTGAATGCCACTCCCTTGTACTTCACTCTTTCAATCACCTCTTCTCTTCACCTTCGTTTATGACCTTAGTTATCCGATTAGCTCCTTCCCACTTGCATGGAAACATTTTCCAGTCTCTCCCATCTTAAAAACACCCCCTAGCTATACATCTCCCTTGATATGTCCTCCTCTCTCGAAAGAATGGTCGGTACACATTTACCCTACCCCACCACAGGCTCTCTTCTGTACCCATATTGCCAATATACAGCTCTCACTAGAAACACCCGTGATCTATTACCTGGTGGATTCTTTTGGGTTCTTAGTTTATTTGGCTTCCCGGAAGCAGGTGACCCAGCTGACAACTTCCTCCTTCTTGATATAAGTTCTTCTTTCACTTTTCACTGTGTACACTCCCCTGGTTTCCCTTCAGCTTCTCTGGCTGTTCCTCTTACTGGGTTTTGTGGGCTCATTTCCTTCAACTTGGCTTTTCATTGTTGCTTTTCTTGAGAGTTCTCTTCCCAGGGTGTTCTCATCACTGGATCTTGTCCGCTGCCGTTGACTTTCATCATCTTGCCATGTCATGACTCCCTAGTGGAAATCTCCAGGTTCCATCTCTCTCCTGAACTGTCTCAAAGGCATGACCTGAGGGTGTCCCTCAGAGACCTAAAGGTCAGGATGTCCCAGGCTGAGCCCTGAGACGTGCTTGCCCTTGGGTTTCTCCTTTAGTGGATGGGCACTGTTGCCCTCCCAGTGTTTTGAGCTGATGCCTGGGCATCATCTACCACTTTCCCTCATCCTCAGGTGACATTAGGACCTTGCCACCTCCTGCTGTTTCTCCTGTGTGACTCTTTTTCTTATCTTTCCTCTTTAGTCCATTTTGGGCTGCCACCTCCTTGGTCCCAGTCACTAGGAACTCCCATCTAAACCACTGCCACAGCCTGAGCTGTTTTCTCTGACCCCAGGATTGCTCCACAGTCATCTCCCACACTGTAACCAGAGTGATTTCTTTTTTTTTTCCATTTTCATTTTATATTGAAGTATAGTTGGTAAACAATGTTTCAGGTATACAGCAATGTGATTCAGTTATAAATATACATCTGTCTATTCTTTTTCAAATTCTTTTCCCATTTAGCTTATTACAGAATATCAAGTAGAGTTCATTGTGCTATACAGTAGGTCAGAGTGATTTCTAAAATTTGGTGGTGGGGTGGGGTACCTCCCCTGCCTGACTCTCCTTCCCATCCTCAGTAATTCCATCAACCTTAAGAAAACATCCCAAGTCCATGTGGCAGCTCCAAGATCCTGCCCTTGCTTGCTTCTCCACCTCCTCTTTTGCTAGTCACCTTCTTGCATCTTGCAGGGCTTTCCTG
Source organism: Redunca redunca (assembly GCA_006410935.1). Taxonomy (NCBI): domain Eukaryota; kingdom Metazoa; phylum Chordata; class Mammalia; order Artiodactyla; family Bovidae; genus Redunca; species Redunca redunca. The sequence continues at coordinate 306,025 of SJYQ01001103.1, read as the reverse complement.
GTGACTCAGATGGTAAAGAATCTGCCTGCAATGCAAGAGACACGTTAGATCCCTGGGCTAGGAAGATCCTCTAGAGAAGGGAATGGCTCCTCAGTCCAGTATTCTTGCCTGGAGAATTCCACGGTCAGGGGAGCCTGTCGAGCTACAGGGGTTGCAAAGAGTCGGACAAACTGAGTAGCTAGCAGTTTCTTTTTCTCTTGCATCTTGCTTCAGCCCTCCCAGTCCAACTCATTTGTTTGCTTTTGCCTTATCCTCTGCTTCATTGCTCTTTCTTGTGTTACTGCTTCTGATCCCTCTGCTTCCCTCTGATTCGTTCCTCCAATCGCTCCATGACAAGAAAGCTTTTTAGGTTCTACTTCCTCCTGGTGGCCCTCTCTGACTTACCACATCTGTCTTAGATTCCATTCACAGTGCACTCTGATACTTCCCAATTATATTGACACTGCTGTTTATTTATTTATATGCATGAGCTCTTTAAGACGAATAACTGTATCTATACTGTTGCCACCATTATCCCCAGCCCTGAGTGCTTTCGGAGCTTCAGGGTGGAGGTTTAATGCATAGGTATGAATAGAACTGAATGGATAGTGATAGCTTATGGGAATCAGAGGAATTTTCTCTTCCTCTCTTCGTCCCCCTCCCCTCCCCCGCTTCCCCCCACTCCCCTCTCTTCCCTCTACCCATCCTTCCCATTCCATTTAAATTCCCTTACAACCTATACCACAGGGATGGGCAGCTCTGGTAAACTTGTGATAGTGAAGTGAAGTAAAAGTCGCTTAGTCGTATCTGAATTTTTTCGACCCCATGGACTATACAGTCCATGGAATTCTCTAGGCCAGAAGACTGGAATGGGTAGCCTTTCCCTTCTCCAGGTGATCTTCCCAACCCAGGGGTCGAACCTAGGTCTCCCGCATTGCCGGTGGATTCTTTACCAGCTGAGCCACAAGGGAAGCCCAAACTTGTGATAAATGCATTGCTAAATGATAGAGATACTTCAGAATTCAGTGAAAGGAGAAACTGTTTATTTTAGAACAGTCATGAGGGTGATTCATTTTGCTGTACAGTAGAAACTTACACAACATTGTAAAGTAACTGTACTCCAATAAAAACTAATTTAAAAAAAGAGTGAAGTAACCGCTCAGATTTACCTTTCCCCTGTTCTTTAGGGCTTTTCCTTTGGATGTCATGGTGCATTGTTTTAACTGCCGATGCTGATTCATTTTCTTTTCCTTGCTCAGTAATTATATTGATTGTAATGAGATATTTATTTATTTAATGAGATATTTATTTATTTTCCAGTTGTCAAAAGTTTGGATCTGATTACAGACGTAGCATATAGTTTGTAAAGTGTGGTTTCTATTTAAACACATATACTTAACATACCACTGCTGCTAACACATATTCAGCATATTTCTAAACTCCAAGGGCAGCGAGCTTCGTGTGTGTGTGTTCTTCTGTTCCCACTCCATCATCCCTCTGGCTCCAATGTTGCCCTAATTACTCTCTGTGTCTTTGCCTTTGATCCTAAGATCTGAGCTTGTCCTCTTATTGTAGGGCAGTTTTCATAGAACAGTTCTCTTTTAGAATAGCTGGATTCAGACCCTGGCTCCATTATTATTAGTTGTTAGGCTTTGGCTGACATGCTTAATCCCTATGTACCTCAGTCTATTCATCTTTAAAATAGGAATAATAATAATAGAGTATTTTTCCTTAAGGGGTTTTGGTGAGTATTAAGTGAGATAATGGGCTTCCCTTGTAGCTCAGTTGGTAAAGAGTCTGACTGCAATGCAGGAGACCTGGGTTTGATCCCTGGGTGAGGAAGATCCCCTGGAGAAGGGAATGGCAACCCACTCCAGTATTCTTGCCTGGAGAATCCCATGAAGAGAGGAGCCTGGTGGGCTCCAGCCTATGGGGTCATAAGAGTCAGACACAACTGAGTGACTAAGCACACAAGCACACACACAAGTGAGATTATGCATTATAGGCACCTAGACCACAATTCTGTATGGCCCAGACAGAATTCATTAACTATTAAAGAATTCTGCCCTACTGGGTCCATAGCATTTTTTCATCGCTATATTCCTCCTTTATGATATTATATATTATCCTCTTAATAATATAGAATGTTAAAAAAATCTACTTCTGCTTTATTGACTATGCTAAAGCCTTTTACTGTGTGATTCACAACAAACTATGGACAATTCTGAATGAGGTGGGAATACCAGACCACATTACCTGCTTCCTGAGAAACCTGTATGCAGGACAAGGAGCAACAGTTAGAATTGGACATGGAACAAGAGACTAGTTCAAAATTGGGAAAGCAGTACGTCAAGGCTGTATGTTGTCCCTCTGCTTATTTAACTTACATGCAGAGTACATCATGCGAAATGTAGGGCTGGATGAAGCAGAAGCTGGAATCAAGATTGCTGGGAGAGGTATCAACAACCTCAGATATACAGATGATACCACTTTAATGGCAGAAAGTGAAGAGGAACTAAAGAGCCTCTTGATGAAGGTGAAAGAGGAGAGTGAAAAAGCTGGCATAAAACTCAACATTCAAAAACAAAGATCATGGCATCCAGTCATATCACCTGATGGCAAATAGATGGGGAAAATGTGGAAACAGTGTCAGATTTCATTTTCTTGGGCTCTGAAATCAATGCGGACAGTGACTGCAGCCACAAAATTAAAAGAAGCTTGCTCCTTGGTAGAATAGCTATGACAAACCTAGACAGTGTATTAAAAAGCAGAGATATCACTTTGCTGACATAGGTCCAAATAATCAGAGCTATGGTTTTTCCAGTAGTCATGTACGAATGTGAGAGTTGGACCATAAGGAAGGCTGAGTACCGAAGAATTGATGGTTTTGAACTGTGGTGTTGGTGAAGACTCTTGAGAGTCTCTTGGACAGCAAGGAAATCAAACCAGTCAATCCTAAAGGAAATCAGTCCTCAATATTCACCGGAAGGGCTGATGCTGAAGCTGAAGTTCCAGTACTTCAGCCACCTGATGCAAAGGGCTGACTCATTGGAAAAGACCCTGATGCTGGGAAAGGTTGAAGGCAGGAGGAGAAGGGGACGACACAGTATGAGATGGTTGGATGGCATCACTGATTCAATGGACATGACTGAGCAAACTCAGGGAGACAGTGAAGAACAGAGAAGCCTGGCATGCTGCAGTCCATGGAGTCACAAAGAGTTGGATATGACTTAGCGACTAAACAACAATCCTCTTATAATTATTATTATACTAGTGCTCATAGTGTTAAGCCTGAATATTAGACCCAGATTATACCTTCGTTGGGCTTCCCTTGTGGCTCAGATGGTAAAGGATCTGCCTACCATGCAAGAGATCCAGGTTCAACCCCTGGGTCAGCAAGATCTCCTGGAGAAGGGTATGGCAACCCACTCCAGTATTCTCACCTGGACATGCTTCCTGTTCTGAGAGGCTGACAGGCTACCGTCCTGACAGTAGGGTCACAAAGAGTCAGACATGTCTGCACGACTAACACTTTTTCACTTTCACGTACCTTAGATACTGTCCATAATGTTAACTTCACATTTGATTGAAAAAGGATGTACTGAGCATGTACTACTCTGAACCAGACATAGGGCTTGGACTTGAGGATTCAAAAGTAAAGAGGACACATTCCCTCTTCTCAGTGAAGCTCTTGTATATGGAGAGTTGGCTGGATATGATCCAATACAAATAAATGGAAGTAATAAAGTATTTTAAAAACATGTAAAAGCACAGAGGGAATTATTAACTAAGAGATTGGGAGGAGGCAATCTTACAGAAAGGCTTTGCAGGAGGAATATGATTTTTTTTTTCCAAGCAGCAAAGAGTGAAGGCCTTTCTGAGAAAAGGAGCAGCATGTGTAAATGCTTGAGAGTTGTGAAAATATGAGATATTTCCAGAAAGCCTCCAAGTAGTTTTTTAGAATGTGGACTAGATGTGGCTGTGTCAGGAAGGGACCCTTATGCTATACCATTTTAGAAATGTTTTTTTGGAAGGTTATTTTGGCCCATAGTGTCAGATCTATACTGAAGGGGAGAGAAGCCAGAGCTGGGGAGAGGATGGATGGGGATGTGGCAAGAGAGAGCTCCAGCTGCTAGAACAAACACCATAGGTTGGCTTCAACCACCTGTATGCATGTGTCACGGTTCCGGAAGCTGAAAGTTCAAGATCAGGGATGATCAGAAATGGCAGGTACCGGTGAGAACCTCTTTCTGGCTTGCAGACATCTGTCTTCTTGCCATGTGGTCACATGTTGGAGGGAGTGACAGAGAGTGAAAAGAGTGAGAGAGGAAGAGAGAGCTTTCCTATCTCTTCTTCTTAAAGGCACTAATGCCACCATGAAAGTTTTACCTCCCCCAGGCTCCAACTCCAGATACCATCACAATGGGGATTTGAGCTTCCACATACAAATTTTGCGGAGACACAGACATTCAGTCCATGGCACCAGGAGGGCCTAAGATAAGGTAGAGGATGAGATGGTTCGATAGCATCACAGGTGAAATGGACATGCATTTGAGCAAACTCTGGAAGATACTGAGGGACAGGAAAGCCTGGAATCCTGAAGTTAACAGGGTCATAAAGAGTTGGACACGACTTGGCAACTAAACAAAAAGCACAAAGTGGGGGCTTTGAGATATCCATAGGAAGCAAACTTCATAGGGATTAGTGGCTATTTGGATAATTGGGATATGAGATGAACTGGAAGACTTCCAGTTTCTGGATTGGACTTCTGGGTTACACCTGGGTTACCTGGAGAGTCTGGCTTCACAGACCACAAGGCTGCTCAATGAAAAAAAGATTTCTACTGCTTTACCAATAACTCCTAACTCTCTAAAATATGACCCTCCCCTAGCTGTTTCTGAATACCTGTTTTCCATTATTCACTTCCTGTTGTTCAGGAGGGCTTGTTTGCTTTGTGACTGTTCAGTCGCTCAGTGGTGTCTGCCCTTGGAGCCTTGATCACAGTGTTCCTTCCCTTGGCATGTGCTCTGAATTCTCCCTTAATGCATTCTTGAGGGTGACTCTAATCTCACCTCTCTAGGAGGATTTTCTCCAGCCACTCGGAAGGACACTGCTGTCTGTTCCATCTGCTTTTCCCATCCATCTCATTGGTTTTCTGTGGCAGATACAATGCTGTGTTCTCACTGCCATCTCTCCTCCTGGATATGCAGGGACATCTTTTATCTCCAGCTTCCTTATACTTAAAATTCCACCCTTTGGGCCCAAGTCCTCACTGGTGGAAATGTGAGTAGATGTGCTGTGTGCCCTGTAGTCTGAGGCAGCTAAGAGAAATCTCTGGATTTTGCCTGTCCTGTCTGAGTAGTTTGAAGGCGGGCCTCTAACATGGTGATGTGAAAATGGAAGTGACCAGGGATGAGAGTTGTCAAGGGCAGAGGATTGGCTTAAATTGTTGTTTAGTTGCAGAGTCATGTCTGACTCTTTGTAGCTCCATGGACTGTAGCCTGCCAGGTTCCTCTGTCCATGGGATTTCCCAGGCAAGAATACTGGAGTGGGTTGCCATTTCCTTCTCCAGAGTATCTTCCCAACCCAGGGATTGAACCCATGTCACCTGCATTGGCAGGCAGATTCTTTACCTCTCAGCCACCACGGAAGCCCTAGCTATAAAATTACACTTCATATAAATGACCAAAAACAGCACAGTAGCTTTCTTGTGCTAAACTAATAAGATCTGGGCAGTAATTTGTTAACACATTGAATCATGGTATCTGACTAATATGACCACTAATACCTGATGTCCTCTTGTGGTATAAAAATAAAATGAAGGATCCCTTTTTATCTCACACTGTGCTTTTCTTCTTTTTTTGGTAAGTGTCCTTTGAGTGAAATTGAACATCGATGACAAGGAAGAAAGGCTTTCTCAGATGAGAGATAAAGTAATAACCAAATGCTAATAGCCCCATCCCACTCTTGTTTTCCCCACTTTTTTTTTAAACACATACCTCCTTTTAGTGAGTGCCTTATCTTTTATATCTGATCTCTTTCTTCCCTTGGGCTTCCCTTGTGGCTCAGCTGGTAAAGAATCCGCCTGCAATGCAGGAACCTGGGTTTGATCTTTGGGTTGGGAAGATCCCCTGGAGAAGGGAAAGGCTACCTACTCCAGTATTCTGGCCTGGAGAATTCCACAGACTGTATAGTCCATGAGGTTGCAAAGAGTCGGACACAACTGAGTGACTTTCACTGTTTTCTCAGGTCAGCAAATGAACAGTATTAATTGATCAGAATGTTTCACTGCATTATTCTTTGTTTTTATGAAAAGACATTGAAGGAATGATATTTATCTGCTCCTGACTATTAAATCTTTTGGTAGAAGTAACCATGCACATGTGTTATTATTTTTGTTGTTGTTGTTGTTGTTTAAGGGGTGGAGGGATTCTGACCTCCGTCAAGGTGTTGTTAAGTGTTGCTATGCTGCCGATGAGCTTGGTCCCCACTTTTCCCACTTGCGTATAACACAATCTTTTATTTCATTTTTTCTTAACATCTCAATTTTGGTGGAATGCCACCAATTTCAAATGTGTATATATTGCCTCCTGCCCTTGTGGACCCTCATTAAAATGAGATGTTTTAACTAAAATGAAACACATACAAGTCTCCTCTGGTTCTGCTATTTTGTCATGAAAACCTCATGTCTTCATGTGACTGATTTTTCAAATTTATTATCTTAAAAGTGATTTTATATATATTACAAAGGAGGAGGAGGAAGAGAAAGGGTGATAGAGGATGCGATGGTTGGATGGCATCACTGACTCAATGGACATGAGTCTGAGCAAACTCTAGGAGATAGTGAAGGACAGGGAAGCCTGGTGTGCTGCAGTCCATGGGGTTGCAGAACTGGACACGACTTAGCGACTGAACAACAACAACAAGTAATTACTACTACTACTAATACATGACTGAAAAGCAAGGAGAAATTCCATCTGGATGAGAGTAGTTATTTATAAAATCCTCAAGTTGTCTTTTTCCAGGTCAAAATACTAGCAGAATCATTCAAGGTTCTTAGGACTTGTTTCAGTAGAAAATTCAAACCATAGCGCTTTCTGTTTTATTGTTTTTCAATACAAGTTGGATGTTCAAACTGAATTCTCTCTCTGATTATGGAAAGTTTGTGCTTATCAGACTTTGTAATATTTTTTTCTTTCCTTTTTCTTTGTGCTCAAGTTTCCTTCTGGAATGCAAGGAGAATGACTAGCAAGAAGAGTTAGTTTTCTTTCCGTTTTCAGCTCTGTTGTAATAACCAGAGGGACCTGGTTCTGGAGTGGGGACTGGGAGATTTGAGTCCTTTTTTGGCTGTGAAATTGGTGAGTGGCTTTGAATGAACACATGTGTTCTTATGGTACTTGTTTATCATGTGAATTAGGTGGGAGGCATAGGGATTGATTATTTGAATTTTATAGGGGAGGACCTCAGGCTTTGAGAGGGGAGGGATCAGGCATAATGTCAGTGAAGGAGTTGTTGCAACAATGTTAGTGAAGGGAGATAATGAGCTGCTAGAGACTCTGGTTTGATCCTTGGGTCAGGAAGATCTCCCAGAAGAGGAAATCCCACTCCAGTATTCTTGCCTGGGAAATCCTATGGACAGAGGACCCTGGTGGGCAATAGTGCATGGGGTCACAAAGAGTCAGACATGACTGAAGTGACTGAGTACAAGCGTACTGAGCACACTCAGTATGAGCTAGTGACTATGAGTACTGAGAACTTGACACGTCCATAAGTACTAATAGGGCCTGACAAAATGCTTTGTATGAATGGCTTAAGAATGTGTAAGGGTGGGGGCAGTCCTCTAGTGGAAGACAGGGCATTTGGACAGATAGTTGGGTGGAAGGAACATGGCACTGGAGCTCAGGAGATACTGGTGCTTGTCCTGGTTCTCCCATCGATGTGTTATGTCAACTGAGGAAGGTCACTTGCTTAGTCTTGGTCTGTTTCTTTACCCACAAAATTAGAAAAATGGGTCAGGTGACTTGTAGAATTGCTTGGACGCTCTAACATACTGACTCAAATATATAGAGATACTGTACTAAAAAATAAGGATGGAATGAATCGTTTTAGAACAATGGCATATCTTACTACCTTGGTGATTCTAAAAATTCTTTATAGATAACATTGTACTGAAATCAAATCATCTGTCCGAGGTTCTACAATGTTGGGGGAATATAAAGCTGAGAGATGCTTGAGGTACAGAGTTAATAAAAATAAGGCTGTTTGTGGTCGTTTTAATGTCACATGACCATGGAGGGGAGGACAAAGCCCTGTTTCTATCTCTTAGGCTCTCTTTTTCTCCCCCGTCACCAAGTGTCATGATGGAACAGGAGCTGGTCACCTTAGCTCCATCAGTTTTATGACCTCAGATAAATGCTCAGTTTCTGTCATTAAAATAGCAACAATATGACCAACTTTACCCTTTCCCAGGGATTTGTATGAGAATCACATGTGAGAACTTGTGTGCGAGCATTTACCAACTGTAGACTACTATAGAAAGACCCTTTTTAGTGACTACATGTGTTCATGATCTCTGGTCATTCATATGGCTGTGAGAACAGTGACCAACTCCCCTTGCCTGGATCACTGGACTCTGGCTTCAGTGTTGGGCTTACAGAAAAAAAGAGAAACTATTATTGTTAGTTTTATCTAAATCCCTGAGTTTGCTGGCTTACTTCCCAGAACCTCATCAAAATGGAGTATGAACTTATGTGGTTGGCCAGCCCAGCATGGAAAGTAAATATTCAGATGTTGCCTCTGTTGGAAGCTGTACCCAATTAAAGGAGCAACACTTACCCACCATTATTACCTGCCCATTTCTTATCACAGTGTGTGACCTTGAACAAGTCACTTCCTCTCGGGCCTGAGTTTCTTGCTCTTTCAGATTTTAAGGAGTTATACAGGATGACTTCTGGGTTCTATCCAACCTCTTAATTCCACAAGGTTTTTAAATGATGAGTTTATGTACATATAAGACAGAGTCAGGGATCCTCCTGTGTAATTGTGCTTGGAGCTAGTGCTTCCCTGGGCTACCAGGGGTGAGGGCACAGGCTGGCCTGGCCACTGATGTTTTCCCGTTTCCCTACCACCATCCCCAACCCAGATGAGACAAATGGGCTTGATTGGAACACAGGCCTGTTGTGTGTTAAGTCCTGCCATACTCTCGGAGAAATGATACCAGGTCTCAAATTTTGAACATGACCACGTTAGCAATAGTGAATCAGAGAGCTCTGGGTAAAGATTGGAATTAAGTCCAAGACTGCTACAACACTCACTAAAGCTCCTGGGTCCAGCGCCTGCCCCTGGAAGGCAGTTCTGCTTCTTCCACCTGTGTGGGCAGGGCCAGGCAGTGAACTCTGTTCTCCAGTGTCCCCTCCCTGAGAGCGATGGTCATGGCATACCTACCAGTTAGGGAACTTTGATAATCAGGTAAGATAATGCATGGTACTAGGAGGCAAAACCGAAAGAAAAGCAAAACCATTATTATCCTAAGGAGAGCACAGTGGTTTCTACTGGGTAGGAGGGAGGGAAGACCATACTTCTGTCTGGTGCTGGTTTAATACTGTTCTTATTATTTTAGCTTGGATGGCATTTATGTGGCAGATCACTTCCTGATTAGTCATTAAACACTGGCTATTTTATGTACCTTTCTTTTTTTAAAGTATAAATTTATTTATTTTAATTGGAGGTTAATTACTTTACAATATTGTATTGGTTTTACCATACATCAACATGAATCTGCCACAGGTATACACGTGTTCCCCATCCTGAACCCCCCTCCCTCCTCCCTCCCCGTACCATCCCTCTGGGTCATCTCAGTGCACCAGCCCCAAGCATCCAGTATCATGCATTGAACCTGGACTGGAGATTCATTTCATATATGATATTATACATGTTTCAATGCCATTCTCCAAAATAATCCCACCCTCTCCCTTTCTATGTCCCCATTTATGCACAGTTTTCAAAGGCTAATATGTTAGTACACGCACATGACATCAAGTGCCTGGCAAATTAAGCATTTAGTGAGTGCTTTTACTGGTGCCATTGTCCCCAGCTACTGAAACAAGCCAAGAATGACACCCCTCATTTCACAATCAGGCCCAATGAGCTGAAAGAGCTCGCAGATGGAGAGAAGCCTTCATATGCAGCTTGGTGGTCAGATGTTGAGTTCCAGCTCTATCTGTGATCCTTGCATCAGTATGGAAAATTTGTTTCTGTCTGAGCCTCAGTCATGTTCTCTCTCTCTCTCAGACATTATTAAGGTCTTTGGTCTATGGCCAACACCACTGGGTATAAAACCAAAGATAAAATGACAAGGCATTCAGCCCTTTTGAGGGATTAGATGTTTCCCATGGATAATAGTCATGTAAATGAATCAGTACTCTAATGTGTTTCTCATCTGTAGGCCTGAAAATGCATTTGGAGGCACATAACACATCCTTGGAAATGTTATGAAAGAACACAATCAGTAGGTTCAAGTTAAAAGTCTGGGGCTGTGGGTTTCTAAACCGGCTTCTGAAAGACAGGTGTGATGTTAGTTGACAAAGTAGAGTGGGAAGGATGTTTCAAATCCAGTTTTTGCATTTTAAGCAGAGTGATTTTTTTTTTTCTGCCTCCCCTAGACATGTAAATAGCAGGGCAATATTATAAGTGAGAAAAGATGTGCTTACCTGTCCATTTATGCTGTCTCCTTTAAAACATGTTTAAATGTTGTCATTTTATAAGAACTTCCTGGGATTTCAGAATAAACCAATTCCTTGTTTTTATAATCTGAAAAAGAAAATGATTTCAGCCTCCCCAAATCATTGAAATTTACATTAGTTGTGGATTTCTATCTTTTATGGGGTAGAGTTTTGTTTTAACATAATTTCTCCCTTAAATGTGTTATTTAATTGGCTATGTACACTGTTAATTGTTTCTGTGTTAGCATTGTTTACCCTTTCATCTTCCCAGTGAAGAGCAGCATGAGCTTTAAAACACAGTATACTGCAGGGGATGATTTCTTAAAAATTAATATGAGAGTCAATATATTAAATGAATCATGGGACTCATTTAAAAAACTTTGGTGTGTAGGCTAATCCAGAATTTTCAGCTAATGTGTCTGGATGCACTGCCAGGCTTCTCTGCACCAGGAGATCAGTGGAGAACCAGCTCTGGTGGTGGGGCAGACAAGGTGGTTTCCCTAGTCCTTTGCAAAATGCAAAGCACACAAATGATTGTCTTCGAGATCATCTCACTGTTTTTCCGCACCTAGATACTGCTTCTGGACTCTCTCCCTTCCACTCTCCACATCCTTACTGCCCTCCTGCTGGACCTGTTGGCCAGATCCCATCCCTCACACTGCTGAAACCCATCTTCCAATTTTCTCTAGCAAAACCCTTGCTCTCTCCCAACGTCTCTTCCAAAATTCCCTCCTCAATCATCTCCTTTGTCTACTTGGTTATGATACACACTCCATAAATATTCTGGAAGATCAAAAGGCTGTTATGACTGTCTCAACCATTGAGGAGTCAATTGACCAGTAGAAGGAAAACTGAGAATCTGCTAAAAAAAAATATAGACACCTTAAGGAAAAATGACACACATCATCTTAGAAAATCCTTATAATCTCTGAATTACAGCACCCAGAAGCTGTAAGAACTGACATAGAAATATGTATGTGATAGGGTTGAGGCACTTCCCAGCTAAATTCCTGCTCATTCAGAGTTTGGTTTCTGAGTCCTATGATAGAAGAAAAGATACTAGAATATGATAAATATAAAATGATAGAACTGAAACAAACAGGATAAGGCATATGACTGTATATACTCTATCAGAGAAAGGTATTATTGCCTTTAACCATTAAGTAGTTGATTTAAAGACTGGTGGGCTTTTTTGATGGACATTAATAGTACCACCATTACCTGCCCGCCCCCCACCCCCAACCCCCTTCGCTGTGAACTTGTAACAGTTGTGGACTTTAGTCTCCTCTCACTTGGCTAGGACAGTGTGATTAGTCTTGGAAGTGACATCTGTCACCCCAGGCTGAGACAGTGACAGGCCTACTTGCAGTTCTTTGGCCCGCAGCTCTTTCCCTGTCAAGCAGGAGGCTTCATGTTGAGAGAGTGGGGTCACACGATTGCAGCAGGCTGCCCTGCTGAACAGTCGCAAGGCTGCCACTCAGACCTGCATTGGAATTGGTGTGAATGAGATGGAAACCTCTCTGAGATGATCAGAGTTGTTTGTTCCTGCAGTATAACCTGGTTTCCCTTGGTGAATGCATCTCCCATGGGGACTGGTGCTGAAGGAGGGATGTGCTGAATTCCATGGCCCTCTGATTTGTGGAAGTGGTGTTTTGGATCAACTGGTTCTTTCTTGTATTTACAGTAAGTCCCCTACGTATGAACCTTCAAGTTGGGAGTTTTCAAAAATGTGAACCTGCATTCGCATGTGTAATCACATGAGCTAGTTCACATCTCTACAATGTCATGCTTTTGTGTACTTCACTATATAGTACTGTCTAGAGTGGGCTTCCCTGGTGGCTCAATGGTAAAGAATCCACCTGCCAAGAAGGAGATATGGGTTTGATCCCTTGGTTGGGAAGATCCCCTGTAGAAGGAAATGGCAACTCACTCTAGTACTCTTGCTTAGGAAACCCTATGGATTGAGGGGTCTGTTGGGCTACGATCCAAAGGGTCGAAGAAGAGTCAGACATGATTTAGTGACTAAAATAGCAACAGCTGTATAAAGTCTAGTAGTACAATATCTTTGTTTCAAGCTCAGGGAAAAGTGTGAGAAGGATTATAAACATTTTACAGTACAGTACTATACAGCTGATTGTGTTATTTGGATACCTAGGCTAACTTTGTTGGACTTAAGAACAAATTGGACTTATAAATGTGCTCTCCGTAGGAAATTTGTATTTAGGGGACTTACTCCACTTCTTAATGTCTTCCTCTGTCCAGAGCAGAATACAAATGTCAGCCATATCCATGTGTCAAATGAAATGAGCCCCATTTTGACCTCTCAAGTCTGAAATGTTGATCACGCCCATTTTGAAAGACTAATTGGTTCCAAGGTGCCTTCAGCCATTCCTAGAAATATTTTTTAGTTAGGTTCTTTCCCCAGGAAATTGCACAAATGGCTTGAGGGAAAGAAGAGAGTCAACACTGACCACTCACGTGATTAATTAAAGGACTTAGTGTAAGTGACCAGCAGTACTTATGGGTACCTTGGAGAGATTAATGCCGGTTAAATACACAGGTAGAGGAAGCAGATTAATGAATGATTCAGTGGCTGGGACAGGGGTCGGAGCATTTTTCAGTGGTGCCATTAATAAGCATTTCTACCTCCACATTACATGTGAGGGATCACACTTTAATCCTTTAAATGCTTTCACCCTCTGTAATTAGGCAATTAGTTTAGGGAACAACATAACAAATACAGGAGGAGAAAGAAAACCAACAAATGCATATGAATAAGTAAGAGCCTTTTATTTTATACCAAATCAGTACTTTCTATTTCTTTTCTTAGTGAGGCGGAACAAGCTTCCCAGGAGTCTTACAGCTTTTCCACAAAGATGGGGGCCGGTTTTGTGCCGCTAAACAAAAGCATGGCAGGTCGCCCAGAACTCAAACCTCATGGAACTTCATTAAGGGCCTTTTTATTTTGAAGCAGGGTGTTAGGGGAAAACTAAAGGGTGGGTGCTGGAAAGCTGTCTGCAAGGTGGACACCAGGTCTTAAAGGGGCTTTGAGAGATGTCCTTGGTTAAAGAATGTCTTGGTATACCTCTGTATCATTCTGCTCCTTCTCTCTCCTTCCTGCCTTCAATTACCTGCTTCTTTATTCCTTTCTCTTTTTGTGACCTTGTCTTGCCTTCACAGCAGGCCTACTTGCTAAGGGATATTTAAAACCTTGCCTTGGAGAAGTTTACAATTTACTTGGAGTTTGAGGAATAAGATGTAGACTTATAAGAAATGAACTAATTATGAGACAGTATAAGCTTTGTACCAAATCAGTGAGGCATGCAATGAGGTCAACACAGGCCTTCAGAGCACTGGCTCCAGACTCATCTTTTCTCCTTTCTGCTTCTGCTACCCTCCTCCAATACACACACCTTGATTTTTTTTTTTTCCCTCCAGATCCATGGCCTGGGTCTGCTACAGTGCAGCTCTGACCTTTGGTGATACTCATGCTACAGATTATTTGTAAAATATATCATCTTGTCCATGTATATGTAACATGAGGACAACAGTTATTAACCCAGAAAGATGATTCTCAAAAAGATTTTGTGTGATGAGAAAATGGCTGATTATTATTTGTTCCTTGAGTTGCAAGTGATATGACATCCTGGGGAGAAGGAACAGACAGGCTAAGGTAACCCACAAAACAAAGAGCCTAGAAGGGTTGGAAAAGCATGGGTCACGGTGAGAGGATTTTGGTTTACCCCTTTGGAAGCTACGGCTTTAGACAGAGACTAGTTTCAGTTTTTAGGTTGTCTTCTTTTGTCACTCGTTCCCCAAGAAACTATGAAAAACTCTGCTGGTTTTTATTTTCTTTCTTGTTTTCTTTTCTTCCCTCCCTCCTTCCCCCACTTCCCTCTCTCCCTCTCTTCCTTTTTTCTTTTTCTTCCTTCCTCCCTCTCTCCCTTCCTCCATCCTTTCCTTTCTCTCTCCCTCCCTCTTTCCTTCATTCCTCCCCCTCTAACAGTAAACATGCAACTTAACCTTGTAACAAAAATTTCAATTGCATAACACAGTATTGTTAACTCTAAGCATGATGGCATACAGCAGATCTCTAGAACATGTCTGTGGATAGAAGAATGGATAAAGAAAATGTGATGTACACATACAGTATAATGCTATCTAGCCTTAACAAAGAAGGAAATTCTGCCATTTACAACAATGTAGATGAAATTGGAAGGAAAAGGCAATGGCACCCCACTCCAGTACTCTTGCCTGGAAAATCCCATGGACAGAGGAGCCTGGTAGGCTGCAGTCCGTGGCGTTGCTAAGAGGTTGGACATGACTGAGCGACTTCACTTTCACTTTTCACTCTCATGCATTGGAGAAGGAAATGTCAACCCACTCCAGTGTTCTTGCCTGGAGAATCCCAGGGACGGGGAAGCCTGGTGGGCTGCCATCTATGAGGTCGCACAGAGTCGGACATGACTGAAGTGACTTAGCAGCAGCAGCAGCAGCAGATGGAATTGGAGGACATTCTGCTAAGTGAAATACAAGCCAGTCACGGAACGACAGAGCTGCTTGATTCAACTGATATAATGAATCTAAAATAGTCAAACTCATAGATACAGAGTAGAATGGTGGTTACCAGGGGCTGGGGGTGGGGGGAGGAAATGGGGAGCTGCTATTCAAGGGGCAGAAAGGTTCAGTTCTGATGATTTCTTCATATCCTAGCACTAGCCACTTGACAGAGGCCAGAGGCTAGGCCTGGATTCTCCGCCTCATCCTTCCCAGACAGGCCAGGCCCCTTGGAAAGTGACTGGTCACTTTCTCTAAGGGCTTCTCTGGTGGCTCAGTGGTAAAGAGCTCACTTGCCAATGCAGGAGACCTCGGCTCCATCCCTGGGTTGGGAAGATCCCCTGGAGAAGGAAATGGCAACCCATTCCAGTGTTCTTGCCTGGATAATCCCATGGGCAGGGAAGCCTGGTGGGCTGCACTCTATGGCATCTCAGAAGAGTCAGACACGACACGGCAACTAAAACGACATCTTCTCTAGAGCTTTCACCTCTCATGGTCCTCGGGGCTCTTCCCCCAGTGGGTTGTGTTTCCTTGACTCTGGGAACTTGTGGCAAATCTCACTCTGCTCTTTAGAAGCTTTGACTTAACCTTTTAGTCTCCTACTCCATGTACCCTGGGATTGAGTACATCTTTTGATGGTGGTAAAATGGACTCTTTAAGGCCATGTGCAATTTTGTCACTGCAGTTTTTTGCACTGACATCAACTCTGCTGGATTCTGTCTTGCAGTAGAGGCCCTCTGGCTGCCCTAGCCCAGGTTCTCAACTTTCAACCTTCACCCACAAACAGCAAGCACCTCTTCAAAAGGCAAGAAGTCCCCAGTGTTCCTCTCCAAGGGGCTTCCTTCTCCAGAGTTTTTTGGTCTTAATCTTATCCCTCCTGGATTCTCTAATTCTTTGAAATACATATTTTCTTGTTCCAATTTATTTTGCTTTTCTGTTTTTTTTTTTTGGAATCATTGTGGTGTCTTGAAGATTTCTGCTTTGCTCAGAAACAAAAGTTCTCAAAATTTTCAAATTTACTGGAGGCAAAGTTCTAACATTTTTACCTCAAAACATTACTAGGCTGTATTAGGCAGGACCAACTAGCCAACCAACAAATAAATAACACTGGAGTGGGTCAAGATTTCACAAACAGTTACTATGCATCTAACTGGGTATTTCTAAATCGGCAGTTGACATATACCTTTAAAAAATATAGCATTGAACAATTTATTGGACCCAGTGGTAGAGCTGTTACTAATTTCCACATTTAAAATTTTCCCTGCTCCATTTTTATTAAGAGAAAAAAAATAACTGAACGCCAAATACCACCTATTTCATGAGTGTTTTTAAAACATACACAAGAAATGAAAAATTAAGCCACTAAATTCTTTCTAGAAAAAAACAACTTTTCTTAATTCTCTGATTTCTGTAAGACTCATTGCTTAACTGTAATACTGCTCAACTTTGCTCTAGATGGCTAGCATCTTTTTGTGAGGAAGGAAAATTTCACCTTCTCAATCTGGGTCTCAGTGTGCCTGAAATGAAGGGGTTGGATTGCATGGTATCTAAAGTGTTTTTTCTTTGACTACTTTTATGAAATGAGATTTTTTTTGAGAGAGAGAGATACTTTTTTTTTCCCCTTAATAAATCAGTTGGCATAACCAAACTTACTTTTTAAAAATCCCATATCAGTAAGTGTGATACTTCTTCCCAGCCCCAGGTTTATCCAGTATCTAAAACTTCTCTAACTTAGTAAAACTATAGTAGTGCATTCCTAATACAGAAAGCCTTCGTTATTATCTTTTATTCTACTCTGCATGGCAGGATCTCCTTCTGAAACTTTCTGGGGCTATTTTAATGAGGAGTCAAAACTGAACAAATCTCCATTCATCCAAAGCTAAGCCAAAGTTGACTCAAATTTCAAGATTAAGCTGATGCAGTGATTAACTGGTTAGATGAAACACATTGAACAATACATATTTTAATGCTTCAAAACTGTAATTTATTTTGAACATAATATTGTGCTTTATCTTTTCATGGAAAAAGTTTAAGTGGCATTTGAACATCAGAAATACAATTCTAATCTCTGTTGTTTGTGACCAACACAGCCACAGATGTTCATCAATCAAAGAAATTGTTGGGTATTTCTTTTCAATGGTTGGAATGCAGTGTGGCGTGGTCTAGATAATCAATACAGCGACTTCATGATGTATTATAATCCTGTGCTGCCTTTCTCAAGGAGCCCGAGACAATATGCAATGAATTAAAATTTAGGAGGCTTGGATTCTAGCCAAGAGTTACCATCAAACAACTCAAAGATGGTCCAGAATCACATCTCCTCTGGGCTGCAAAAAATGGGGTGGGATTTTGGGGGGACGATGTTGTAGTTTCATTGGTTCTCAAGACGAAACAGAGAGGAGACAATGTCTTTCCTGGGAGTTTTGGGAAATTACCAAGGAGTTTCTGGCTGTCACAATGACTAGGGGATGTGGAAGGCAGTTGGAAAGCTTGAGACCTAGATGTGTTAAACTTTTCCACCTGTTTGAAGAATTACTTCAACCCAAAATCTCCTGTGTCCTTTTTCTTGGGAGAAACGCCAGCAGATGAGTGCTCAAGTTTTTCTGGCATCCGTGTTCTTGAAAAGACTCCTATGGGGACTTCTTCTGTCCTTCTCTAGCAGGGTTATGTGATTCTACTTTTCCCAGACTAGAGACTCCCAGACTTTCTATAACTCATGTCAAGAATTCCCATCTATAAATATCCCTGCTTTCCTTCTTCAGACGTCCCTGAAATTATAAACCAGGATCCCCAAGGCTTTTTTCTGCAATCATGTGGTTATCAAACATGTACTGTTACTCTGGTCATTTTCAATTTCAGAGTCTAAAGAACTGACTCTGAGTTCTTTCTTTTACCCCCAGAGGAAAAGGTCATGGAAAGCATTGTCCTTCTGAACTGGAGTGCTCATCACCAAGCTAAAATGCCCTTTATTTGTCACAGTCCTTTCCAGTGATTCTTTGTTTCATGAATCTCTTTGACAGTCTGCTTAAGCGGATTTCGTGTGGTGTGTGTGTGCTCAATTGTCTGACTCTTTACAACTCCATGAACTGTAGCCCACCTGATTCCTCTGTCTATGGGGTTGTCCAGGCAAGAATACTGGAGTGGGTTGCCATTTCCTTCTCCAGGGGACCTTTCTGACCCAAGGATTGCACCTGTGTCTCTTGTATCTCCTTCATTGGCAGGTGGATTCTTTACCACTAGCATCACCTGGGAAGCCTGCTCAAGGAGCTTAGAAGGAGGTTTGAGGAGGGTGGAGGGGAGATTGAGGGACTGGGGTTCAGCTACTGAGTCAGGTACCCTTGCTGAGATCCTCTTCCTTAAACCCTTAACTGCCGGGGTCCAGCCCTGGTGGATCCAGAGAATTCGAAGCGGGGACAGAGTTGGCGTCTGAGGTATTAATTGCTTAATAAAATATATGGAAGGGGGTTTAGAAGGAAATAGTGTAGTAGGAAAATAAGTGGAAAAAAGAGGCTAAATAACTTGGTTTATGTGGAGAACCAATAAAACTCCGAGACAAGGAGTTTGCACCACCTATGTAGGCCACTGGCGCCCGCTTGAATAGCGGGGGGTGCCCTGCCTTGGGCTCCCTCTCACGTGGGTCTTAGAAGCCAGGCCAAGTAAGTAGACATGGTGAGCCTCCACGCTCCAGATGGGAATTCAGCCAGAAAATGAAAAAGACAACACGGGGGAAAACAGTCTTTCCAAGAACGGATCTGTTTCTTTATTTTCCAGGTCCACTTTTATACTTTTACTTGTACATAGAGATAAATGTGTTCTCAGCATATCTTTGTTCTTACAAGGATCTTACATTTGTTTTTACACTATCTTCTGGTCTGGAGACCGATTAACATTTTATTTTAACATTTTATGGTTAATCGATCAGAAAACTTGTTTCCTCTTAAGATCTATTTAGTCTTAAGATAGTGATAAAGTTACATTTTTACATAGCAAGGACACAGTGGTTTATAACAAAGAAAGAGGAGTACAGTGATCTATAACAAAAGAGAAAATTCATTAACTCAAAAAGTCTAGTATTGCTAACATCAAAAATACTATATTTCTTTTTCTACATTCCAATTACATTGATTAACATACTCCCAGGTGCCTAAGGATATGGACGCCTGGCAGCAATCATTAACTCAGCAATGAAACCCCTCACCAACATAATTTCTAAATAACTCGCTAATATTATACTAATAATTTTCTAACTTCTCAAAATAATCTGTTTTTAGAAAGTTTAAGGCATCTTGTGTCTCTCACAGTTGCTGCTGCTACTGCTGCTAAGTCATTTCAGTCGTGTCCAACTCTGTGCTACCCCATAGACGGCAGCCCACCAGGCTCCTCTGTTCTTGGGATTCTCCAGGCAAGAATACTGGAGTGGGTTGCCATTTCCTTCTCCAATGCATGAAAGTGAAAAGTGAAAGGGAAGTTGCTCAGTCGTGTCTGACTCTTAGTGATCCCATGGACTGCAGCTTACCAGGCTCCTCCATTCATGGGATTTTCCAGGCAAGAGTACTGGAGTGGGTTGGGAGGCTGTAAACAATCACATATGGCTGGATAATCCTGTCAGGCAGGCTAGAGAGCCATCAGAGGAGTTTTTGGACTGAAACACGCCCAGGAGATTTGTTAACTGGAGTCCTAAGTTAACTCCTTTACAGAGAGAGGTGGTGGGGGATAGCCCCCCGTAATGTCAGAAGTATAGGTGAAAGGCATAATGCAGCAAGGCAGGCAAACTCTGGTTTTGGGGGCAGATGCATGAGCAGATCCAGCAAGGTTCCCTTAAGGTCCAACTTGCGTTTGCCTGTCGGGCCCCTTAACCTCATGACCTTTGCCACAGGCGGGACTCCTCATGCTGGCTCCGGGCACTTAACCTTCCTTGTTCCACTAAGGTTGCAATGCCTTTCTCAATAACTTCCAATGACTTCCTGAAGTATGAAACTTGATTTGGGCGGAAATAAACATTCCCAAGGTCTAACTTGCATTATATTCAAAGTGATTTGGAATCACAGTGACCCAGTGCCTCAGGTACTTGGCTTGAAATCCTCACTCTTACTCACCGTGTTCTCCTGAGAATACCATTTTATTTCTTTAGTATCAGTGCCCTTTATAAATTATGAGGAATAGTCTCTACTCTACTTATTATGGAGGACTTCATTTTCTAAGATGTGTTTTAAGAAACGCAAGACCCAAGGGAAGCACTATCAAAAAGGGATTCTGTGGCCAACTGAGTTTGAGAAATTCTGAATACTCTTAGAGATTCAAAATAGATACCAATATTTTGAAGAGACCTGGGTAGAACTGCAGAAAGGCATTTTTTTTTTTAATTTAACTTAATGCTTCCTAAATGTCTTTGAGTCAGAAGTTATTTGATCTTTTTCTCCCTCAGTACCTAGCCCATGGAATATACTTAGAGAAATGTTGTCATGGAGTATTTTAAAGTCAAAGTGGATGAAGATAATATGAAAGTTATTTAGACATCTAATAACAATTTCTTAAGCATAGGTTGTTAAACACACTTTTAAGAGTGTCTTGCTTGATTCCCCAATAGTATACTTTCTCCTGGAAACATATAAGGTTTAGCATTTGTCCTCTATTTGCTCATCTACTTTTAACTCTGATAAAACAACAAGGGTAATATGATACAAAAACTTTGGCCACACAACAAGCCAGATTTCAAGATCCTAATACCATCACCCTCTTGAATGTTTCAGTCCACACTCCCCTCTTGCTCTTTGTCTTCTCCTGCATCTTCTACTTTCTCTTTCTTCTCTTCTTTCCCCTGCCTCCCTTTTCCCTTTTCCTTCACTCCTTCTGATAACCCAGCATAGCATTTTGGTTTAGGTCAATCAAGTTTTATGAGCCCTTAGTTATTGAGAATAGCACTATGATGATTATGGAGTGAAAAAGAGATACGGCTTAGGTATTGCTCTCAAAAATCTTACTTTCTAGTAGAGAAGATGTATATGGAACACATGATTCTAGCTGAGTTTGGCCCATATAATAGTGGAATTCCCTCTAAGATATAGGATGTAGCCTTGACAAAGGAAGGGTTGACTTTGCTGGGAAAGGTGGAAAAGAACTTGTTCATTGAATGCTTCACAGAGTGTGGGATGTCTGAGCAAATGTGTCAGCAGTTCCTCTGCAGTCAAGAGTAGGAAGGTGGGTCCAGCAGAGAGGGTAGCATGGAGGAAGCCTCTGAGATATTAAAGCACAATGTGTACATTGAACACACAAACCGTTCAAATAAGTTGCAAAAATATGGAGAGAGGTAAGCTAAGACTGAATCATCAGGGGCCTGTATTTTTACTGCCCTTGGGATAGTGGTTTTCCAACTTTTTTAAAGAATAGCAAGGAGAGATAAGAAAGCCTTCCTCAGTGATCAATGCAAAGAAATAGAAGAAAACAAGAGAATGGGAAAGACTAGAGATCTCTTCAAGAAAATTAGAGATACCAAGGGAACATTTCATGCAAAGATGGACTTTATTTTTTGGGCTCCAAAATCACTGCAGATGGTGATTACAGCCATGAAATTAAAAGATGCTTACTTCTTGGAAGGAAAGTTATGACCAACCTCGATAGCATATTAAAAATCAGAGCTATTACTTAAAAAAAAAATCAGAGATAAACCATGGTCAAGGCTATGGTTTTTCCAGTGGTCATGTCTGGATGTGAAAGTTGAACTGTGAAGAAATCTGAACGCTGAAGAATTGATGCTTTTGGACTGTGGTGTTGGAGAAGACTCTTGAGAGTCCCTTGGACTGCAAGGAGATCCAACCAGTCCATTCTGAAGGAGATCAGTCCTGGGTGTTCTTTGGAAGAACTGATGCTAAAGCTGAAACTCCAGTACTTTGGCCACCTCATGCGAAGAGTTGACTCAGTGGAAAAGACTCTGATGCTGGGAGGGATTGGGGGCAAGAGAAGAAGGGGACAACAGAGGATCAAATGGCTGGATGGCATCATTGACTCGATGGACATGAGTATGGGTAAAGTCCTGGAGTTGGTGATGAACAGGGAGGCCTGGCATGCTGCAATTCATGGGGTTGCAAAGAGGTTGGACATGACTGAGCGACTGAACTGAATTGTACTGAACTTTTTTAAGCCTTGAAACTCCTTGACATTTTACCTGGAAGCCCAGGTTTTGCTTGGTAGTGCAAAAATAGAGCAAGGGCACTGCTACCTGTGCTCTTTGGAATTCACTGCAGTAGACCATGGTCAATTTGTGTTTTCTACTAGAAACTGAATAAGTTTTCTTTAGAGGATGAAAAATTTCCCAAACTAGGGAAAAGGAAAGGGGCAAAGGAAAACATTGACTTTCTCAGATGCTATTTTAAATGAAAGGCCAGGATCCATCTTTCTGTTCAGTCACACGTGGTAGCAACTTTCAAGAAAAAGAAGTGCTGATGTACATTGGCTCACTCTGCTATTAAGTGTGCTGGAACATATTTAAAAAACAGTTTAGAACTAAAATCATATGCATTTATGTCTTCTATTCCTTTGAGGCCTTTTAGAGGCAGACAAGTCTGAACTGCGTTTATTCACGTGGGAGCAGAATTATCTTTGATTACTAAGTGCTTTCTGCTTCCATGAAAGCTATAATAAACCCCTGCTGGATCCATGGGGGTAGGTGTGGGCTTGTGAAATCAAAGATGGGGAAGGTTTGGCTGAAAGGAAATTTCTTACAAATCTTACAAAAAATTGGTTTGAATGTGAAAGTTTTAGAGAAAGCTTTGGGTTACTTTTTTTTTTTAATTTTTATTTTAACTTTAGTTTACTTTACATTACTGTATTGGTTTTGCCAAACATTGACATGAATTCACCACGAGTGTACATGCGTTCCCAGACACGAATCCCCTCCCATCTCCCACCCCATACCATCTCTCTGGGTCCTCTCCTTGCACCAGTCCCAAGCATTGACATCCCTGGGTTGGCATCCCTTAAGAAACAGTATCATGCCATACTTACATGGGTATCTTCCATCAACCCCCACATGATGTGCAGGGTTTTAACATCTTTAGCTCTGCCCATGGCAATACCATGGGTTTCCCCGGTGGCTCAGCAGTAAAGGTCTGCCTGCAATGCAGGGGGCACAGGAGATGTAGGTTTGACCCTGGGGTCAGGAAGATACGCTAGAGGAGGAAATGGCAACCCACTCCAGTATTCTTGCCTGGAAAATTCCAGGGACAAAGGAGCCTGGCGGGCTACAGTCCATGGGGTCACAAAGAGTTGAACATGTCTGAGTAACTGAACACACACAGATACATATACACACATATGGCAATGCCACAAACACAGAAGGATGTTCTGACCTGGCTTTATCAGCTTTTTACTCCGTATCTTGGCTCTTTTCTTCAATGTATACAGAAATGCAACACTGAGGCCTTGGTGTGTTTTGCCTATTTGGTTGTTTTTTTTTTTTTTTTTTCACTTTTTCACTTCTTTTTTTTTTTAATAATTTTTATTTTTACTTTAGTTTACTTTACATTACTGTATTGGTTTTGCCAAACATTGACATTAATTCACCACGAGTGTATGCGTTCCCAAACACGAATCCCCTCCCATCTCCCACCCCATACCATCCCTCTGGGTCCTCTCCTTGTACCAGTCCCAAGTATCCTGCATCCTGCATCAGACATTGACTGGCGATTCGTTTCTTACATGATAGTATACATGTTTCAATGCCATTCTCCCATCTCATCCCACCCTTTCCCTCCCTCCCTCCCCTAGAGTCCAACAGTTCACTCTATAGATCTGAGTCTCTTTTGTTGTCTCGCATACAGGGTCATCATCCCTATCTTTCTAAATTCCATATATATGCGTTAGTATACTGTATTGGTGTTTTTCTTTCTGGCTTACTTCACTCTGTATAATCGGTTCCAGCTCCATCCATCTCCTTAGAACTGATTCAAATGTATTCTTTTTAATGGCTGAGTAATACTCCATTGTGTATATGTACCACAGCTTTCTTATCCATTCATCTGCTGATGGGCATCTTTTTTCTTTTTTACAGAGTAATTTACTTTACTATAAGTTAGTTGAAAAAACATTTATGCGAAAAGAAGAAATTAAAATCTACTGGTAATAACAACTCTAGAAATAACTACTATCAACACTTTAGAGTATCTTTGTATTTTCTAGATTTTTTTTCCTTACACATACATATTCAATGTTTATTTGAGAAATGAGAATCATGCTACACAAATGGTTTTGTTACCTAATTTTCTTAATTGAAATGCATAAAAAACAAAAATAATTTTGAAGTCAATAAGTACAGTTTGCTTTACAACATTGCTTTTTTAAAGCTTTTTATTTTATATTGGAATATAGCCTATTGACAATGTTGTGATAGTTTCAGGTGCACAGCAGATCAGCTCAGTCACACATATACAGGTATCCATTCTCCCCCAACTCCCCTCCCATCCAGGCTGCCACATCACACTGGGCAGAGTTCCACATTCTATACAGTAGCTCCGTGGTGATTATTTTAAATATAGCAATGTGTGCATGTTGCTTTGATGTGGATACAGTGCTATTACTTTCTAAAGATAGACCCCAATTTATTTAAACAAACTTTTATTTTTAGATACTTGGTTTCCAGGCTTGCCTTCTTAGAACAGTGCTAGAAAACTTCCTACCAGCTAAAATTTGCCTTCATTTATCCTTGTCTTCTTAGGACAATCTACTCAAGTGGAATTTCTGGGTCAAAGGCTCTGTATACTGTCAACACTGTTTGCATGCTTTATAAAACTGCCCTCAAGAATGAAGGCTATTCTTGTTTGTACTCCAAATGTGAATATGTGAGGGCACTTATTTCCAATCAACATTACCAGTTCTATTAATGTTGTTTTGGTCAATTTAAGATCATTTTAAATTCCTGGGACTCCCTCCCTCTTCCACCTTTTGGGTCTAATAGAACATGTGCTCAAAAGGATGAGGTGAGAGGTCAAGGAGATAAATGAGGCAGAGAAGGACTGTAGGAGGGCTCAGTGATGTATTCACAGTTGATTTAATTTCATTTTGAAGATGCCCCTCCTTGAAAGAGTTTATTGATGGGCTTTATATTTGAATTGTAGAAGCTGCAAGATAAGGAGGAGCTTATTTAGAAACCAAGGTGATTTTCTGAATTCCAAGGGAGGTCCCTTGTCAGGCAGAGAGAAAGAGATGCCTCAAGAACTCTGCAAGTCAGTTAGGAGCAGTGCAAGTCAGGAGGGCTTGAGATGTGGTGCAGGGAATCCAAGAGGTTGGACAATTAAAAGAGCAAGCCTAATCACTGGCTAAAACTTGGAGATACTAAAAGGAGAAGAGTGATCTTTTCTAGGGATTTTTCACTGAGCTTTATGTTGGTATTGTGCCACTGCCCTGTATGGAGCCTTGCTTTTCTTCTGAATTGAAGAGCAATAGAATGTGATGATGGGCGTCCCTGGTAGCTCAGATGATAAAGAATCTGCGCGCAGTGCTGGAGACCTGGGTTTAATCCCTGGGTTAGGAAGATCCCATGGAAGAGGGTATGGCGACCCACTCCAGTATTCTTGCCTGGAGAATCCCATGGAGAGAGGAGCCTGGCAGGCTGCAGTCCATGGGGTTGCAAAGAGTCGGACACGACTGAGCGACTGCATAGCGCAGCACAGAGCGTCATGGTGAACTGTGTTGTGGGTGGAGAATCAGAATTCTGACCCTGCCCTTTGCCTGCTCACTGAGTCTGAGTTATTCTCTAAAGTGTTTCCAGGTCTGCGAGGAATGAGGACAGTCCTGTGTGAGGATTCGATGAGACAGTTTGTAGCAGTCAGCCCAAAGCCTAGAATTATAGTAACAGTGACCCTCCCTCCAAAGCAGCTGTTACGTTGACTTTGACACTGTGCCCTCAGATAATAGAACGGCTTCTTGGATCCCCTGGAGGTGACTCACTGGGTCACAGAGGATGACAAACTTCGCCCCACCATTTGCCAGCATCCACAGTGTCCTGCTGAGCAGAGGACATGGGAGAACTTTCTCTCCTGTTTTCTTAAATGGAATCATTTTGCTTTATTTTCTTGGGAATGCTTCATTATCCTCCAAATGAAATAGAAGTCATACCACCTCCCGTGTCTCCCTCTCTGTGTTGGTGGCTGGAAAACTCAGGGGTGAATGTGTGGTCTGTCTCTATTTACTGTGTAGAGCGTCACAGAATTCATCCCACATACCAGCCACCCTGCTGGCTATAACTTATCTTCCTTATATTTATTCCTCACCTGCTTGCATTTCCTCAAACTTAATCTTATCTTGTATGTATGCTGTAAACAACTTTGAATGGCTTTCAGAACAAAAAGCAAGGTAGAATGAAAGAAATAAAAATAAAAGAGAAAATAAAGCTCAGCTCTGGTACACCCATTCTGAGGTAAATCATATATATATATATATATATCCTATATATAGTTATCATTTTCTCCCATCCGTTTCCTTCTCATTGATTCCATTTCTATCCATCCATCCATATCTCCGTCTGTCTATCTAACTTAATTGTAGATGTGCAGTGTATGATTTTCAGATAGCGTTAGCCCATGAACAGTTTCTTTCATTTTAAAAAGTTCATCATAAAATGACTTTTAATGGCCGTCTAGCCCTCTATCATGCATATAAGCCATAGTTCATTACCTACTCTTCTGTTATTAAAATTTAAGATTTTTCCCTTTGCTTCATAACATTTATCTTTATAATCATTCCTTACACATTTTTAGAGTATTTTATTTTATTTATTTTTTTTTTTATTTTAGTTGACTAGGTCTTAGCTGCAGCATGCAGGATCTTCGTTGCATCATGTAGGGTCTTTTGTTGTAGCCTATGGACTCTCTAGTTGTGGTGTGCAGGCTTAGTTGCGCCATGGCATGTGGAAACTTAGTTCCCCAACCAGGGATGGAACCCACATTTCCTACATTGCAAAGTGAGTTCTTAACTGCTGGACCACCAGGGATGTTCTCTTATACACTTTTGTATAACGTTTTATTTTTGTTATAAAACACGTTCATGTACAGTATTGGTGATCATCTTCCTCCTATTCAAAGAAGTAAAATGAAAGCATAAAATCATTAGTGCCTGTCCAGCAGAGTTGAGGGCCAGGAAGTGGGATTCCCTGTATCAGCAAAGAAGCAGGTCTGTAAGACATGGAATGAAAAATGTCTTCTCCCTTTGTCCCCATAGACAGAGAGCTTCTCCAGAGAGACTGTTGAGGCATACAGATAAGGGTTAGGGATGAATCTGTGCCATGTGATGTTTCCCCTTCCTCAAACTTCCAGAGCTCTTCTCTGCTGATCTCCATCTAGGATGGAGGAGAGGACTCTCGCTAGGCATAGCTCCTGGTGGACCAGGAGTTGAGAGACTCATCAGACCTTTCTCAAAGACCTTATCCCTCTTTTCCTGGTTTGCAGCCAAAATCTGACATCCCCAGATATTCCCAGGTTTTGGGTTAGATGTTTTCCTCGCTCAGCTGGGCAAAACCTAAAGGACATTTTTAAACAGGATCTTTGAATTTTCAGCTTGTATCTTTCATTAAAGATTAGGAGCAGCATTTTTAAATGCCTCTGCCTCAGAGGTCCCCACTTGTAGCTACCATGCCTGGTGATCTGCCTCTGTAGTTTTAGGAGAATGTTCTATCTACAGCTGCTGACTATACTTGTCCCTCGGTATCCAGGGGGACTGGTTTCAGAAATCTGTGAGGATCTCCAAATCTTTAGATGCTCAAGCTCCTTATATAAGATGGTATGGTACAGCATCTGTGGATACAGAGAACCGACTGTGTTTCCTGCTGCTTTGGAGTCAGACTAATATCTCCTTCAAAAACAACCATTTTGGGACTTCTCTGGTGGTCTAGTGATTAAGACCCCATGCTTCCAGTGCAGGGGACTTGGGTTTGATCCCTGGTCAGGGAATTAAGATCCCACATGCCACATGGTGTGGCAAAAACAAAAAATGCTACCATGTTGTCTGCACAGATCCTTTAGGCTGTGGTAACATTTTTGTTTACAAACACAGCCCTTGTTTGTGCTGTTTTCCAAGAAGCAGGTCTCTGTGGACTCTAGACTGGCATGTTTATCAGCTGTGGCACTGAACACCAGTTACGACCTCAGTTTTCATGTCTGTCATACGGAAAACATTTCTTCCTTATGGTTCTTGTTGGTGAAAACCAAGATACATGTGGCCAAAGGACAACATGCCTATCACTTTTTTTGTCACAGTTATTTGACTTTGATTCAAACATTTGACCTGGGCACAACAGTGGGGAACCTTCAACAGAGGAGATGATTACCAAGCACTTGATCTGTAGCTGTGGCCAGCCCCAGGGCCTTCTCAACAAGCTGACAAGGTAGATAGTATCATCCGCCCCTATCCATTGAGAAATATCATGACTCAGCCAGATTTGAAGCTAGAAAAACAAAGTCGTGGTTGGAACTTAGGTAGAATCTGGCTGTAGAACCTGTTCTCTTGTCCACCGAACTGTATTGCTGAAAACCTAACAAATGGTTAAGAATGTGTTTCTCTTTAAAGATGCTCTTTAGCCCTTAGTATAGCTAGGCATCGGTCTCCCTGGCTTGGTATCACATCCCACTGCCAGCCCCATATTTCCTTGTCCCTCCCATCCAATCATGGTGCCATCCCAGATGGCCTTCCTCTGCCACCAGCTACATTTATTCCTGACACAGTGTAAACAGGGGCCTGTGAACATGTGCAGGTATTTATTTCTTGGTAGAGTCTTGGTAGAGTTGTCCCCAAGGGAATCAACCCCTCATGTTCCAAAGGAGGGGGTCTATGACCAAGCACATCAGCTGTATAAACTGGGTCTTGTTCCATATAGGAAACTCCTGGGTGGATCCTTCCAGAAGATACTGTAAACTTTTATTTTGTAAATCTTTACTCATGCCATATTTTAATGGGTTCACTATTCTTTTGGCATCAGTTATGAGTTGGTTTCAGAACAGTTCAGTATTAAACCAGCTGGGATGACTACTGATTTCTCCATTCCTTTGGGGTAACTCCACCAAGGTTTCATTCTGTTCCAATTTGTGTGCTCTTTGGAAGAAAAGTTATGACCAACGTAGACAGCATATTAAAAAGGAGAGACATTACTTTGCCAACAAAGGTCCGTCTAATCAAAGCTTTGATTTTTCCAGTAGTCATGTATGGATGTGAGAGTAGGACTATAGAGAAAGCTGAATGCTGAAGAATTGATGCTTTTGAACTGTGGTGTTGGAAAAGACTCTTGAGAGTCCCTTGAACTACAAGAAGATCCAACCAGTTCATGCTAAAGGAGATCAGTCCTGAATATTCATTGGAAGGACTGATACTGAAGCTGAAACTCCAATACTTTGGCCACCTGATTCGAAGAACTGACTCATTTAAAAAGACCCTGATGGTGGGAAAGATTGAAGTCAGGAGGAGAAGGGGAATGACAGAGGATGAGATGGTTGGATAGCACCACCGACTTAATGGATATAAGTTTGGGTAAACTCTGGGAGTTGGTGATGGACAGGGAGGCCTGGCATGCTGCAGTCCATGGGGTCACAAAGAGTCAGACAGGACTGAGTGACTGAACTGAACTGAATTGAACTGATATGCCCACTGGGCAACGCAGAAAGTGGCTCCATTAGCTTCTGGTGGCTCTGCCTTGACATTGTTTGCTAAATGCTTTGAACTCAGAGATGACTCAGAGATGTGTGTGTTTGGCCAACGGCAATGTTGTGGAGCTGAAAACAGGACTGTGGCTATAGCAGCTGCTGGTGTTTTGCACCTTCACCAAGT
Source organism: Redunca redunca (assembly GCA_006410935.1). Classification (NCBI taxonomy): domain Eukaryota; kingdom Metazoa; phylum Chordata; class Mammalia; order Artiodactyla; family Bovidae; genus Redunca; species Redunca redunca. The sequence continues at coordinate 275,963 of SJYQ01001103.1, read as the reverse complement.
ACCCTTGCCTTTTGAAAATGAGACTGCCAGATTTTTAACTAAACTTCCAACTGTGATGTTTAGAGGCTAACTTTTGTCCCACAAAACTTACCCAGCAATGTTTGATCCACAAAACATCTTACCTGCTTTCTCCCTGAGGGCTCACCATAGCGAGTTCATGAGGGAGGACAGCAGTTTCTCCTTTGTCTCTGTTTCTCTCTTCCTTCCTCTTTGCTTTATTGAGTTCCTTCATCAGGGGCTTCCCTGGTGGCTCAGACAGTAAAGAATATGCTGGTAATGGGGAGACCTGGGTTTGATCCCTGGGTCAGGAAGAGCCCCTGGAGGAGGGCATGGCCACTCACTCCAGTATTCATGCTTAGAGAATCCCGTAGACAGAGGAGCCTGGTGAGCTACAATCCACGCGGTTGCAAAGAGTCAGACAAGACTGAGCACCTAACAACAACAATAACACTGGGCTCGGTTTTGAGAATTAAAAGTGCAAGAGACAAATCTTTCTCGCTTTCCTGTTGAGTTCTCACGGGTTGTAAGTGGGGCTGTGCTTTGAACTTGAATCGCCTGCTGGCCAAGCCAGGACATGTTCTCCGCTCAAGATGCCTTTCCAAACAGCTGCCAAACACTGCTTTCAGCATCGAGTCCTGGCATCGCTAACTGAGACGATGGGTTCTAGGTCTGACTTTCCGCATCCCTAGGGAATGGCTCAGAGCCAGTCATGTTGCATCTGATCAGACTTTTCTGAGGTCTTAGTCAAGGCTACCAAAGTCACTTCTTGCAGAAATAGGAGTGGCTAAAGTCAAGACCTGTGTGTTCTGCTGGTGCTTCTAAAACAGGACAGATCTCTTGTAATTTATCCATCCATCAATTCATTTATTCGTTCTGAAACAGGGATGCCCCCTACATGGTAATGGAGTGTGCTTGCTATGAAGCTTCTGCCTCTAGAATACAAATGCTCCCTCCTCCCACCCCCAGTCCCACTCCTATCTCCCAGTGATAATGAGTAGCAGCCCTGACAGTCAGTCCTCCTCTGAGCACTGAGTCTTGCAGTACTCCTGAGGATGGGAGGGAAAGGGCGTTCTCTGATTGCCAGAGGAGGTGCTGGTGGCTGAGGAGGAGGTGGCCTTGGTGAGTTGCATCCTTGCACAGTAACTGCTCCAAGTCCCCCTCCCACAGTGGCTACAGACCCAGGACGTCGTCATTCTCCGCTGCAGTGAGTCTTCAGCATGGGGCTGCTCACTCCCCTGTGCTGTGCTCAGGGAAAAGGCAACAGCACATGAGCAAGAACATTTGCTTGAAAAGACACTCAGCAAAGATCTGGGCTGAGGCAGACCAGTGGTCATGCTGCCATTTATTGACAAGGATGTTAGGAATGTAGGACGGTGAGGAGGCAGGGTCTCTCCAGCAGAAACTTTGAGCTGTCAGGATGGGGGCTCAGAAGGCTGACCCGCGACAGAGATGGGCCCACAGCTGGTGCTTCTACACTGGCCTCTAAGGTCAGAAAACAAACATTTTGAGCTGGAGTTTTTAAGCACAGCCACCTCTCCAAGTGTTTGAGGTAAAACATGTTCAGGCAATTGTTTGTTACTTTAGGAACCCAGATCTCCCCCTTCCTTTCCCTTCCTGGGGATGAGGTTTCTCTTAAAAACTTGAAAACACAAAGGGTCTCATCAGATGTTCTTTCTCAAGAGGATGATTCTACTGATCACTTTCTGAAGAGGTCCCCCTGGGGATTCCCCAGTGATTCTCACTCCTGACAACATTGTGACATGATTTGTCATATTTTTGTGAAAAGGAAGAAAAAGAAATGCTATTCCCATAGATAATCTGCCAGCGTCCATTTATCTGTTCAGTCATGTGGCAAAGCCCAAGGGCCAGGAGTTTGTCAATAAACCGTGGATATTCCAGACCTGGTCCCAGTGATGATTTGCTCACATTTCTCATGTTCTGAAGGGTCTACCTGGCTTCCACTACCTGGACTTTGTCCCCTGTTATTGGCTGAAGCATAGTCCTCACAATGGGTGGCTGAAGTGAGTTTCTCCTGCTTGATGCTGGGCACCCTTAAGACACAGCTTGTACTTGACTTCCTGGCCCTTTACCTTCCTGGTCCCTCTTGGCAGCTCCTCTGAATGACTGGACTCTTGAACTTCACTCTGGGGTTAGCCAGGCCTTAGCATCCTCGATGTAGCTATGCTTACTGTGCCGTGTATGACAAATTGTTTAGAGCCACATAAACCCAGGACAATACATTTTCAGAATTAGATTATTTCTGAAGTGTGCTTTTTTAAGTCACCTTTTTGAGAGGGATGGGGCTGGGGTTTAGCATACCTTGTTAGCAAATTATAAAACATAAATAACACTTGAGTCCATTTGAGAAGCAATCTCCCTTCTTTTCATCCCCACTCCACCACTGCCCAATGTCCAAAATGCCCTTGATCCCAGATGGCTCAATGGACCATGAACAATAAAATTGAAAGAATTTCTCCTAGTAAAAATGAATCCCCTCAATGACTAATTTGAAAGAGCACTAATCTACCATGAGAGCTTCTTTGAGACCTGTCTTTGTCAGCGGTTCGTTGGGAGACTCGTATGGTCATTAACCTCTGGGACCCTCTTGCCCACACTTCAGAAATAAGGGACACAGCACGAGTATTCTAAAGGGATGTGCATCATTAAGGATCGAACATGAACAGATAACCAGGCCTTTGACTGTATATAATTTTATGTTTACTATATGGATAAACCTCGATATTTAGAGAGTAACAGAATTATGTGACTCTAATAGCCATTTGAAGTTAATAAGGCAGTGACTCTTAATTACCTACATTAGTTTAGCCTGGTAAAGTAAAATTAAACCATTTCCATGCATTGTCTTTCCATCTGCCATTAACAGCAGAGAGAGTCAACTATTCATATACTTGGTCAGTGACCACTGACTCAGGCTGCTTTAATTCATGGCTATATTTTCATCTCAGGCTCACAGAGTTTCCAGCTCTGGAATAAGCCTCAACATTCTCTCTTGAAATAAGAATGAGAGAAATGTAAGGACTCAATAATAGTCTTGCACAACATGTGAAATGGCAATTCTTAAAAACCTTTCCTTGGGCTATTAAACAGAGAAGGCAATGGCAACCCACTCTAGTACTCTTGCCTGGAAAATCCCATAGACAGAGGAGCCTGGTAGGCTGCAGTCCATGAGGTCGCTATGAGTCGGACACGACTGTGCATTTTCACTTTCACTTTTCACTTTCATGCATTGGAGAAGGAACTGGCAACCCACTCCAGTGTTCTTGCCTGGAGAATCCCAGGGATGGGGGAGCCTGGTGGGTTACCATCTATGGGGTCGCATAGAGCCGGACACGACTGAAGTGACTTAGCAGCAGCAGCAGCAGCAGGGTATTAAATAGCTCAGAGTCCATCACACTCTCCTTCCTCAGCTCTTAAAATCTTGAATCTGCAAATATGTCAGTAAGGAAATTGCTGTCAGAGTAGAGAAATACCTGGGAGTAAGGTCATCCTTATTCAGGATGCCTTACACTAGCTGGATTCGGATGAAGTATGGCACATACCCCCATCAGCATTACTGAGACCTGAAGGATTTTGTTGTTGTTGTTGTTCAGTTGCTAAGTCATGTCCAACTCTGTGCAACCCCACGAACTGCAATACAACAGACTTCCCTGTCCTTCACTCTCTCCTGGAGTTTGCTCAAAATATCCATTGAGTTGGTAATGCTACCTAACCATCTCATCCTCTGCCACTCGTTTTGCCTTCATTCTTTCCCAGCATCAGGGTCTTTTCCAATGAGTCAGCTCTTTGCCTCAGGTGGCCAAAGTATTGGAGTTTCAGCTTCAGCATCAAAACTTCCAATGAATATTCAGGGTTGATTTCCTTTAGGATTGACTGGTTTGATCTTGCAGTTCAAGGGACTCTCAAGAATCTTCTCCAACACCACAGTTCAAAAGCATCAATTCTTTGGCACTCAGCGTTCTTTATAGTCCAGCTCTCACATCCATACATGACCATTGGAAAAACTATAGTTTTGACTAGACGGACCTTTGTCAGCAAAATGATGTCCTTGCTTTTGAATACACTGTCTAGGTTTGTCATATAGCTTTCCTCCTGAGGAACAAGTGTCTTAGGGACCATCTAATTCACCTCCTCATCAGGTCCATTTTGCTGATAGGAAAACTGAGTCTCAGTGGGGCCAAATGTCTTGTCCCCCCTCATGTAGCACTTAGTAGCAATTTAGAACTGGAATCCAGGGTTTTGACTCCCATTCCGTTACCAAAATGTGTGTGCTTCATTTGATGAAATGGAATTTAAAATGCTGGGAGTGGAAGGGAAAGAATTTCAAAAGATTAACCAAAGAAAAGAAAGATTTTCCCACCTGGGCTCCAAGCCCTTTGATGCAGGCAAAGCCTTGGAAGTGAAACTTGGTTAAGTTTCCTTGTGCTGGTCTACAGACTTACACTCCTCTTTGTACCTGGGAAGACAGTGCATTATTCATGCAAACAGAATTTGTTTGTTCTGAGACTCTGCAGAGAAGGAGAAAAACAAGTTAATGGCAAAATTAAGAGAAGGAGTGATCATGGCTGTGCTTTGGCAGAACAACCCTGAACAGCCACCTGAAGTGAGAGGTGGAAGGCCTCCTTGGAAAAGGAGCCCAGATGAAGACTTTAATGAGAGCAGTTCTATTGATGTGTCTAGAATCCTGCGTACAGGGCTGTGCTGCCTCTGGTGTCCCTGCCTTTCAAGTTTGAAGGCATTTCAGTACTAGACATGGCAGTCAAAATGATGTGAAGTCTACCTGTCCTTATTGTGTGTTTTAAATGTTCAACATAAGTAAATATTTTCATGCTGTAAGATGTTAGGATGGTACAATGAAGTAGGCTAGAGGGCTTTACAAACTGGAAATATCTGAATGTAGAAACAAGGACTATTAACCACTTGGTAATTAATAGGTGGCTTCCCTGGTGGCTCAGCGTAAAAGAATCCCGCCTGCCAATGCAGGCGGCACAAGTTCAATCCCTGGGTCAGGAAAATCCCCTGGAGAAGGAAATGACAACCCACTTCAGTGTTCTTGCCTGGAAAATCCACGGACAAAGGAGGTTGGCAGGATACAGTCTATGGGATCTCAAGAGAGTTGGACATAGCTTAGCAACTAAATCTCAACAAAATAATAGGCACTTGCTTAAAGTCTAGGCACTTGCCAGGAATCACAGGTTATTAAATATGTGGAACAGAATTTCTCAACAGGTGCTTTACAGACACCTGCAGATGACTCATCTGAAGCCCTTGATAAGTGCAAAGGCATAGGCAAGTTCTGGGGCTTCCATAGACAATCCTCAGGGGTTGTATTTGAACATATGCATTGCTAACCTGCTTCCTGGGGGCTTCTGATACAGGAGACTGGAGGATGGAACTCTTCTTTTCCTTTCCAAGCCGCTTTCTCCATTTGCTGCATAGCACTGAACGTGAGATTAAATTAGGTCAAAATATGGTCTGATGCAAGTTGTGACCGGCCTTGTTTTCCATGCTAGCTAACAGGCTTTACTTAATAGGAATAAGTAGTTAAAGTAAAATACTAAACTTGACTTCCAGAAAAATAACCCTGAAATATAGCAGCGAGAAGATTGATTTCCATAATCCAGAATTCATTCTCAGTGACTATTTCTCATTTTTTCATATTACTGCAAAATCATTTGGTAGGAAAGAAACGTGGGCTTCCCAGATGGCTCAGTGGTGAAGAACCCATCTGCCAACGCCAGAGGAGAGGCAGGTTCGATGCCTGGGTCGGGAAGATCTCCTAGAGAAGGTAATGGGAACCTACTGCAGTATTCTTGCCTGGAGGATCCCATGGACAGAGGAGCTTGGTGGGCTACAGTCCGTGGGGTCTCAAAGAGTTGGACATTACTTAGGCATTAAACAGCAACAACAAGGAAAGAGATATATAAATTCCTCTCCACACTACCTCCCCCCACCCCACTCTTAGGCATCTCTTTCTCTCTCCACAAAGAGAAAGTCTTGGAGTGGGCTTTTTTCTTTCTCTTCATGTTTGTCCCTTTCCACATGTAGAGAAGTAACTATTCTGATTCCTGTAATATGCCCTTGTTTATAGTGCAGTGGTTCTGTATTAGGGTGTGCATTAGAATCACCTGGAGGGCCTGTGAAATGAAACTTATAGGCCCCGCCTCTAGGGATTTCTGATTGGTGGGTCTGGGCCCAATAAGCTTGCGTTTCCAAGTTCCCAGGTGATGCCAATGCTGCTCCACCAAGTCTCAGGCTGGGAACCACTGCTTTAGGTCCACAGTCTCTTCCCTGGAAGCATCAGGAAACAGTAGGTATTTTCTTTTTCCCCTTTGAGTTTTAAAAACAAAAACCTCATGCAACAGGAAAGAAGAGGGTCAGTGGTTGGGGCTACCATCCCTTTGGTCTGTAGCTGAGAAAAAGGGGCCTCTGCTCAGGGCTGGGAGAGGAAAGGCTCAGCTCCAAAACTTGGAAATGGGGGTCCCTCACCCTTTGGCCTGTGCTTGAGGGTGAGGGAGCAAGGCACCCCCAAGGATTCTAGTCTTTGCTTCTGGGACCCAAGAAAAGGTGCAGTGGAAGGCCCAGGCTGTCTGGGGGAGGCTGGCTCTTCTGGGCTGGCTGAAGAAGACCGTCTCTTCTGGGGCTTGTTCTGGAATAAGGGAAAGGAGGCTCAGACCATCCTGTTGGCCCAAATCATGGCCCCTGAGCCCTGCATTCAACTGCCAGGCCAGTGTCTTCCAGGTGGCGGACTCAAGTGAGTGAGCTGTTTTCTTTTTCAGTGAGTTAAAGTTATCTCTGCTGGTCGTCGTTCCATTTTGAGGAGGCCCCTGCTCCACCTTTTTGGTCTAGAATGCCTTGTGTATGTCAACATGGGCCTCTTAGTGGGTTTAGCTGCTTCACTTAGGTCTAGTTAGACTGAGAGGCTTGTGTTGGGGCCTAGGCCCAAGTAGAAGCTCTAGTCTGTTTACTGTCTGATACTTCTATTCACGAGATTTCAGACAGGAAGACAGCATGAGGGGCAAGTCATAGGAATGGAGCGGCAAACATTTCCTCATACTCTGTGCCATGCAAAAGGAAAGTTAACTTTCTGGAGAATCCGAGTCCTTCCTCCCGTGAGCTGCTAGGCCAAGCGTTGGCCTAGAAAGCTGGAGCAGTTGTGTATGGTATTGCCGTGACAGGCTGATATTATATTACTGAACATATCATCAGTGAACAAATAAAAAGGAAGATTTCCGCAACTTGGTGGACAGAGGCAGAAAGGCTATTAGATGAAAAAACCTTGAGAATACCCTGAATGTCTGAAGCAGACTGTTTTCAGGCACGAAGTCTGGTCAGTTATATTAGAGCAGAATTGGTTTTTTAAAAAGCACGTTTTCATCGACCAATCCCAAACTCCCAGTCTATCCCGCTTCCTCCCTGCACCCTTGGCAACCATAAGTCATGTCTATGAATCTGCCTATGTTTTGTATATAGAATCATTTGTGCCATATTTTAGATTCCACATGTAAGTGATACCATGTGGTATTTGTCTTTCTCAAAAAAAAAAAAAAAAAGCATGTTTTTATTGTCAGTTCAGAGACAGACGAGCAGTAGAAAAGTGAAAAAAAAAAAAAAAAAACTGAAGGAGGATGTGCCCATTGAAATGGGGAAAGAGAGGAATTTTCTTAACCAGAGACTGAACTCAAAATCTGAGAACACGGATATGAGTGTGAGGAGGAGGTGCACCATATTTAATTGCTTTTAGAGGAAGAACTAAGAATGAAGGGGATGATTTAGTGGTTACTAGACCAGAGACTGGATTTCTCCCCTAAGTTTTAGCCACATTAATCAGCACATTCTTAGAGTGAGCCAGGATGGTTCCCAGAGAAAGACTGTCTGGAGGACATCGTTGAGAGACCTCCTCTTAGCAGCAGCTGGGGGAGGTGGGGAGAAGTGGCCTGTCAATCCTAAGGGGAAATGGAAACCACCCCAACACCTGGGACAGATGCGTGAAGAGGGTACATGAGATTTCATGCAGTTTGCTAAGGGAATATCATAACATATTTACTGGGTTTTTAAGATATAGCGCCAAGTGAGAACGGGTGTGCTACATCCTACGAGGAGAACACAGCTAGGACATTCAGGGAGTAGAGAGATTTAGGACAGATAACATCCTAAATTTCAGCTGTAAAGGTCAACATGATTGAAATGAGATCCCCTGGGTGGCGGGTCACATTTATTTTTGGCCAACCTGGAACTGACTGCGTTTTTATCTCAGGCTGGGGACAAAATGAAATCCTCTGAAGGTGTTGAGTGCTTAGCCCAAGAGCAAAGTGAAAGGAAGGCAAGCCTGGTTTTCCCGTGAGCAGGGCTAGCCCGGCATCTGGTTTAGAAGAAAGAGGAGCAACTTAGAAAGTAGGTTAGAACATTTTAAATTTCACTTGGCCTGCTGAGAAGGAAGAGGAGGAAAAAGAGAAGAACCGGAACACTCAGAGACCTAGCCTTTGTGATAGAAAAATGAGGAAAGAAATTTCACTGCTAGGGAAATAGAACAGGTGAGCCAAGACCTGGACAATGCAGAGGAAGATTTGCTGGGGAAGCATGTGGTCTAAGACGTATTGATTCTTACTGGTCCCCAGAGGCACACATGCTTTTGGAAATACATGAATTTGCTGAAGGTAATTTTAAACTGAGACAAACATGGAAAACCAAGGACTGTCCTTAAGAGAGAAGCTTCCTAAGCCTGTGTAATACAAGAACAAGAGGTAGAAGCAATAACTAGTCATACACAGAAATAGATATGCCTTAGTGTCTTGTTGGGGTTGGATAACATCACGGGGGAAGCAAGGCGGTGAGGTCGGTTTGGTGAGCTTCGTGTGAGAAACATGATAAATGTGAGGAAACCTCCTAAGAGCCCATGCATAGAAACTGTACACTGAATGCTGCAGGTGAGGTCTGAACCCTGTTCCGAACAGAGGTGGCATTTCAGAGGGCCAGAGAACCTAGGAGAGTGTGTCTCTGCAAGTGCAATTGTCTAAATCCGAGAAGAAGCTGTATGATAGACGGATTCTCCCCCTGCACACCCCCACCCATAAATCATAAGGTCACAGTTGGCCTCTCAGCAGAAGATTGATAATATAAGGATTAGGATGTGGACATCTTACTGGAATTGGGGAGGGGTGTTATTCTACCAAACACGGGGAGCAAGGATCTTCGAATTCAGTCCTCTAAACTTTATAAGGCAGAGAGATTTTTCACTTATTTCTTCTCTCAGAAAGTAATGGGGAAAGTGAAAATGAAAGTGAAGTTGCTCAGTCCATGGGATTTTCCAGGCAATAGTACTGGAGTGGATTGCCATTTCCTTCTCCAGGGGATCTTCCCAACCCAGGGCCATTGTAGACAGACACTTTACCGTCTGAGACACCAGGGAAGTCCAAGTAATGGGGAATACACATTCAAATTTGAGGCATTTTTTAATGCTACTATTCATTGTTTCATGGAGTCGTAAAGAGTCGGACATGAGTGAGCGACTGAACCGAACTGATTCATTGTTTATCCTCATAGGTGATATTTGGATGATATACTGCAGGATGAGAAAAGGGGAAGAAATGATGGCCCAGGATGCAACCTGTGATGCTAATTTAACTAACGTCCTGACTCTTCCCGGGGATCTCCGGGGACAAGAGCTGTACTGCCCAGGTTGTAGGAGTGACCTTTGTCGGCCTGGGCTCACAGTCAGAATCCAGACCCTGAAATGAACTGATGATCGATCACAGCCCTCCTGGCTGCCAGGGTCTTGGCCTTTGGACCCAATGGGTTAAGAGGCAATAAAAGTTAGGGAGAAGAGGAAGACACAGTCAACCTTTTCTTCCAGTGTTAAGAAAGACTCTGTTCTCTTCCCTAGGAGGGGGACTATCGCAGTGAGCCATTTCAGATTTTCTCTCTAGCAGTTTTCTTGAGTTTCTACTCATCTGATTCCTGAGAGTCATTTTTCTCTCTCTCTCTCTCTGCTTGCCTCAAGGTTCCATAATTCCTTTCTGCTTCCTGTATCCATGTGATAAGACTCCACTGACCTTTTGTCCCAGTACAGCTTCTTAGCTTGTGGCCAGATGAGAGAATCGGATAAAGCCTCCCCGTAGGTCCCATTAGCACGAAGACGGGTGGGGTGAGGGAGTCACATTGGTCCTCAGACCCAAGTAGTAGTCTCCAAACCAACTCTTTTCAGAAACCCTATGTTGGTGGTTCCTATACAGTTTCTAAGATTCACAAAGCTGCTACCTTGATCCCCACTGACTTTTAATTCTTTGAAATTGCATTCAAAGGTTAAACCCAGTAGGATTGGGTGCTGTACTAAATCACTTCAGTCATGTCCAACTCTTTGTGACCCCATGGACTGCAGCCCACCAGGCTCCTCTGTCCAGGGATTATCCAGGCAAGAATACTGGAGTGGGTAACCATTTCCTTCTCCAGGGGATCTTCCCCACCCAGGGATCAAAACTGCGTCTCTTATGTCTCTCGCACTGGCAGGCAGGTTCTTTATCACAGTGCTGCCTGATTGGGGGTCGGGGGTGGGGGAGTCCTCAAACCTACAACACATCTAGGTTGGAAATAGAGATCCTTGAAAGCAGAAGCAAAAAGATGTTAAAACACTGCTCTCGTTCTACCAGAGCTGTGATCTAAATTAATACCCACAGCTTTGTAAACACATATGCATGTTCATGGAATCTTCACCCACCAGGCTGTGATCTTCATCATTATCATCTTCATTAAAAGCAGATGGCAGCAACGTGTTGCCTACACATTTAGATAATGTTTAAATAATTCCTGGAAAAACAGCCCAGCAGCCCAATCTATTCTTTAAGGAGCTTCAGTGGGAGCTGGAGGGGGAAGGGGGTTTATTTAATACCCAGTGGCTCCAAGAAATTAATTTATGGCCTAGGAAGATGAAGTATTGAAACTGGAAAAACATAAAACCCAAAAGATACTAAAATCTCATCAATATCATTGGATAAATTTTTGAGCTGTACCATTTTTATTTGATTTTTTTCCCATTAGAAAAGTATTTGGTTTCTTATAGATTTGGAAAACATAGAAAAGCACATGCATTCAAATGTGTCCCATTTCTACCCAGAAATCATTGCTATTTAGGACTGTGGTGACTGTGCTTTCATTATATACAGCCTAGCCCTTCCACTCTGGGGCTATCCTTGAACTTCTATGTAAACACTTTGGGACCATCCTTGAACACTCCCATATAACCACTGTGTAAAGACACTAGGATTCCCTGGTGGCTCAGAGAGTAAAGAGTCTGCCTGCAATGTGGGAGACCCAGGTTCTGTCCCCGGGTTGGGAAGATCCCTTGGAGAAGGAAATGACAACCCACTCCAGTATTCTTATCTGGAAAATCCCATGGATGGAGGAGCCTGGCAGGCTACAGTCCATAGGGCGTCACAAAGAGTCGGACACGACTGAGCGACTTCACTTTCAAACACTCTGGGCCTCTCAGAACAGCTCCCAGAACTTTCTGTTTTGGTGTCTGTCCCTGATGCTCCCTGCATCAGCCAAACTTTGTGTTCTGCTTCTCCGGTGACAAAGCAAATCTCAGTTTTCTGGAACACTTGTTATACTTTGTTTGCATCCCAGCCCCAGAGCCTTGAAGGCAGGAACCCTTCTGTGCTCTGCAGGCAGATACTGAGGAGGGGGAGGATCGACCTTGTTGGTCTGCTGAGAATTTGTTATTTTTTGGATGCAGCATATTTTTCAGCTAGTGTTCCCCCTGATAACACAAGATGCCTTGAAATCTGTATCATTTATTTTTGCTTTTAGAGACAAAAGATCATTTGAAATAGCCTACGCTTATATCCTCTGTAGACAAATCTCAAAATCAGAATAAACTGATCTTCCCTGCATCATTATTTTTCTTCTTTACTATATGTTAAAAAAAAATGAGCAGAAAGTTCTTTTTTTTTACATACTACTTTTAGNGCTCAAACACCAAAAAAAAAAAAAAAAAAAGTTAGCTGCTACAACAACTCAATTTTAAAATGGTATTACAATTCTAAAATGAAATACATCTTTCAAACTTTTGGCCATCTAATAACCAGTTTTGTTTTTCTCTGGTTGGCTTCTTTACTAGTTGTTCAGTTTCCTCCTTTAGAATAGTTGTAAAAACTATTTACTATAAGCTGTGGCTATTACTGGGATAAAGTATTTTCCTGGACAAACAAAAATATTTTTGTGTAGTGATTATTTTCAGGGGCATTTATTTGATTTCTTCAGGAACTCTGTGGTGCAAATGAACCAGGGTGTTTTCTCTATTGTGTGAGGAGGAAACTGATTCACAGAATGTTTCATAACTTGATTTTCCTTTTTTGTGGAGTATCTCAGACTTCTAATAGCACACATAAGCCCTTGACTTACACCGATGAGTGGTCACTGCGGTGACCTCAGGGCCATACAGCTCGTGAATAGCAGGCCTGAGACCAACCATCCCGTACCCAGGTCCATCACTCCTGGAGACTCACATCCCTTTCTATCCAACAGAACTACAGTCGTTTCTATTTAGGTGACTTAAGAAACATAAGAGACCCTTGACTAGAGAGCCTTTGCTGTACAGAAAATTCTCATGTTTGAAAAGCTTTATACCGGTGTTGGTGCTTCACAACTGTGTCTAAACCCATCAGTCCATCAGCAGAGAGCATGCTGGGAGGATGGAGGGAAAAATGAGCACCATGATGTCTTCCCAGTTCTGGAGGGTCCTCTGGAATGCAATTTCCTAGAGCTGGTTATTAATTCACCCAACAAATATTTATTAAGCACTTGCTCTGGTTCAGAGCCTGCTCTAGTTCAGGAGATAAAGCAGTGAATAAAAGAGACAAATAGCCCTTCTTCCTGGAGCTCACATTTTTATAATTGTCTTGGGATTTTATTTTTGTTTATATTGCTGTTAAAGCCTGCTTTAGCACCGCCTATCTGAAGGTGATCACTATGACTATGACTGATAATTTTCATGGCAGGACAATCCTTATTGTTTACTGGCTGCTTACATGCCAGGCACCATGCTAAGTGAGTCACGCCTTATCTCATGTAATCCTTGTAACCCCTTGTGTCTCAGGCTGGCATTGTAATTTTCACTCTATAAAATTAGTACATAGTAGGTCCAGGATTTTCACATAGGTCTGACTCCTAAACCTTCACCACTCTCCACACTGGCTTCTGTTAAGAATTGTTGTCTTAGATTGAAGATCCAAGCTACTAGTTCAGAGTGAAAATTGAAATTGCTTTCTGTTTTATTATCAGATAAATTCAAAATAAATTAGCCTTCAAATCAGATGGAAAGATACATTCATCCTTTAAGTCCTATTGTGAGGAGGTGAATTACAAATGTAAACTTCAGGGCAGAGGATGTGTGTTTCATCACTTTTCTAGCTTATCTGGTATGTTTCTTTTAAAAATACATTTATTTTTGGCTGCTGAGTCTTTGTTGCTGTGCACCGGCTTTCTCTAGTTGCAGAGATCAGGGGCTACTCTCCAGTTGCAGCGTGTGAGCTTCTGGTTCCAGTGGCTTCTCTTGTTATGGAACAAGGGTTCCATGGTGCACAGGCTTCAGCTGTTGTGGCACATGAGCTTAGTAGCTGTGCCGCACGGGGTTAGTTGCTCCATTGGCATGTGGGATCATCCCTGGACCAGGGATCAGCATGGTGTCCCCTGCATTGCAAGACAGATTCCTAACCACCGGACCACCAGGAAAGCCTTTATCATGTATGTTTCTGCTACTGTTGAAAACAGTACAAGATAACCATGGTTAGCAATTGTCCTCAGTTCTTTGTGGTCTATCAAGGATACACAGTAGACCACATTGCATAAGTTAAAATTATTGCCCATAATTAGTTTTGACTTTATCTTTGTTGGAAAATACACATTGTAACTTAAGCTTATATTAAAAACATTAATTTATGCTGAGGCCAGTGAGTTAGCAGAGGCTGACACATCTGTGTATGGCATTTTGCAGCTGTTCTCCAACCCAGGTCTTTGATCATCTGTATAACCCCTGACTCAAATTTTTCTTATGAAGTGTTTGCCTGCTTTAATATCTGTTACTATTAACTATTAACTGGGTCCTGTTGTTGTGATTTCAACCATGAATTCAGCATAGCTGTGCGTTCTAGGATTAGAGACAGTTTAGATTGCCACAGATGTATAAACAAGCATAACGTAGTGGGGGGAAATTAATGAGTATCATGTGGTATTAATAGTGCTATTTATTGTGACAGCATCATATGGCAGGTATTCCTGGATAGTAGTTTATGTGCATTATCTCATTCAGTCTTTACAGCAGCCCAATCTAAGACATAACTGATGCTGAGAAATTAAAACTTGCATGGGGTTGTACTGCTTAAAGGTATTCAGTCAGGATTGCTGCTGCTGCTGTTAAGTCACTTCAGTTGTGTCCAACTCTGCGTGACCCCATGGACAGCAGCCCACCAGGCTCCTCTGTCTCTGGGATTCTCCGGGCAAGAATACTGGAATGGGTTGCCATTTCCTTCTCCAATGTATGCATGCATACTAAGTCTCTTCAGTCGTGTCCGACTCTGTGTGACCCTATGGACAGCAGCCCACCAGGCTCCTCTGTCCCTGGGATTCTCCAGGCAAGAATACTGGAGTGGGTTGCCATTTCCTTCTGCATCAGTCAGGATTGGACTCCAGGTAATTTAACTCTTCTCTGCTATGTGATGGTGTCATGAGAATTCAGAAGTAGGAGAAAATAAGGCAGACTAGAGAGACAGACAGGAAGGCTTCATGGAGGCAATTTCTATACACTTAAGTAAAACTTGCAACTAACATTTAAATTCCACTTGCATCCCTTGAGCATTGTAGGTAAAACTGACAGTTTTGATAGCTACTTCCTTAATTATACTAAGATTAGATAAGCCATGTGAGCATTACTACTGATAATTAGTTATAATCAAATAGTTGTAATGATCAAACTTCTCTGTATCTCTTATGTCTTATCCATATTTAAATCTGTGCACATTTTATTGTGGTCATCTTCATTTTTTTTTTTTTTTTTTGGTCACAGCCACAGAATACTGAAGTTTCATCTCAAAGTTGTCTTCTTGTATTTTGTCTCAGATTCTAAGATTGCACCAAAAAGAAATTATATAAGATTTCATGATATTCTTAATCAGAAGATAAAAATTGTGACAACATACAGGTATTTAGAAAAAATTACTGGGTACATTGACCTTTATCATGACAAGTTTTATAATGAAGTCAATTGAAACAATGCTTTCTTTGGCTTTACAATGCACTTGTTCTGTGCCCAGAGCCATGACTGATCTTTACTGCTTTGTTACATGAATCGGAAAAATTTCCCCTCTATAGTTTTTTACATTGCTTGGCAGGGAAATGTGCCTTGCTAAGGAGAGGTAGGCATCTCTTCCTTGGGTGAATGCAGCCTAGAACCAACACACAAGCTTGGCAAGTGAGAAGGGTGGACAGCAGCCCCTACTATCCCCTACTTCATGTGAAACACACAAATGACACAATCATGCATGTTTGTGCCTGTCACTCTAGAAGGAATACCTGGGAGAGTGCTGAGTATTTTGCATTCAGTTCTCATAGATCTATAGTAACCTGTTAGCACGCAGTGAGGAAACTGACTCAGGCAAGCAAAGAATACACAGCTATCGTGTGTGGGAGCCAGGATTCAGACCAAGGTCTGATTAATTCTAAAGTCTGCTTCATTCTTGCTGATCAACTCACACCTTATCTCTGCTCTGCAAAAATTTTTAAATTTGTTGGTGTCACAAACAACATTCATGAAAAAAAAAACAACAAAAAAAAAACAGCAAACCAAACCTTCTATTTCTTGTGCACCTTAAATGCATCTCCATTTCTTTGCTTTTGTTCAATCTCTCCCTTCTACAAGGAGCCCCCATTTCTTCTTATGTTCAAATCCTACTTGTTCTTCTAGATAGTGATGTTATGCTACTCTCTCCATAAAGCTTCTCTTGATTCACTTTGATAGGCAAATAATCTTTCTCCTACAAATCACCAAAGCACATCCTTTTACCACTCTTCTGGATCTGATCTTGCACTATAGTTGTGTGTTTATATGCTTTTCCCCCTCCCATTGGTCGACTATAAACTTTTGAATGTTACTTATATAGAACTATTCTTTTTATCGCCACTGCCTGGCACAGTGTAGGAGCTCAGCTTATTTGACTCAATGAATGAATGTTTGAATGAATGAGTTAATCAACACTCATCAATGTTTCTTTTGAATAAAATGGTACTCAAGCAACCCATACCACTGGAAATGACAAAATTTGGATAACATACTTAAGGGCTGACATTGCAAATGTTATGGGTCGAATTATACTCCCTCCCCAGATTCATATGTTGAAGTCTTAACCCCCTTCAGACTGTGACTTTATTTGGAAATAGGATCACTTAACATGTAATTCATTGTTAAGAAGCTAGAGAGAAGCAATGCATGGTCTATAGAGGAATAACTTAAACAACAGGGGCCTCCTTATCTAAAATCATGGAAGCCAGAAAGAAGTAGCACAAAATATTTCAAAGACTGAAGGAAAAGAACTGTCTGCTCTGGATTTTATGGGGGGCAAAAATATTCTGCAGGAATGAAGGAAAACAAAATATGAAGGAAAACAAAGAGAATTTGTTGCTATCAGAACAACCATTAAAGTATGGCTAAAAGAACTTTTCTCAACAGGAAAGAAATAACAAAAGAAAAAGGTGGGCTTAGAGAAGAAAAGAAGAATGATGAAGCTTGTAAATCTGGAGATAAAAGGCTTCCTTTTGAGAATGAATTTTTAAAAATTATGTTTGGTTGAAGCAAAAATTATATTATCTGATGTGGTGCTTAATGCATCTATTAATAGAAGAAATGATTAACTTATTTATATATTAAAAGTGAGGTGAATAAAGGGACCTGTATGGAATTAAGATTCTACATTTTACTTGACATGGTACAGTGTCAGTATCGGAGATTCTATGTTATTTGCATATATTGCAACACACAGAGTAATGACTAAAATACTATTTGAAGTGATACATTAAAAAACTTTATATATAAATCAAGGTGAAAATTTAAAAATATTTAAGTAACCCACAAGGAGGCAAGAAAAAAGGGACTGAAGGGTGAAAACCAGAACCACCACACTGAAAATAAACAATAAGGGTAGATTTATGCTCCACCATATCAATAATTAATTTAAATGTAAACAGTACAAATACACCAATTAGAATATTGATGGAGTGGGTGAAAGACAGGACCTAACTTTATGCCTCTGTGAGAAACTCTTTAAAACAAAACAAGATGGGTGTGTTGAATGTAAAAGGATGGGGAAAATTCAGCATGAAGCATTATGTGCTATGTAAGGTGTGCTTACATAGCACATGGGTCTAGAATGTTCTTGAATGTCTTCCCCGTCAAGCCTAATGTCTAAGTGGAGTTTTCTAGGATCACTCAACTCAACTCGCTCACCCATCTCTGCACTGTGACATCAGGTAAAAATAAATTATTCTTGCCGAATTCATCAGTCATCTTCACGGTATAAAGTTGACATGTATGTTTCTGATACCTTTTATTATTTGATCACTTAGTAGTATTTGGCAGAGAAGACTACTTCTTTTGAAACTCAATTCTTTTGTCCTGAGTTGATGCTGTTTTCTTCTTTTCTTTGACTTCCTTCTCAGTATATATATTTTTAAATACTAAAGTTACATCTCGTGGACATTTTTCTTCATATTCTACATACTCTTGGGAGTAATCTCATAAATTTCTTCGGCTTATTTTTGGGCTTAGGTTTTGTGTGTGTGTGGCTTCTGTTAACACTCTCAGATTTTTTTTGTCAATACCATCCTATCCTCTGAGTTCCTGATTTATGTATCCAACCAGACACTTGTTAGACATCTTGCTGACTAATAGACATCATAACCCAACATATCTAAACTGTAATATTCATAGCAACTTTCAAATCTGCATTGTGTCCAGTTTCCTGTTTCAGTGAATGGCATCAGCATCCACTCAGATGCTCTAAATTTAGTTCTGAGTGTCATTTTTTTTTTAAATTGAAGTATAGTTGATTTACAGACTTCCCAGGTGATTCAGTTGGTAAAGAATCTGCCACCAGTGCAAGAGATGCAAGAGACATGGGTTCAATCCCTGGGTTGGGAGATCCCTTGAATCAAGAAATGGCAAACCACTCCAGTATTCTTGCCTGGAAAGTCCCACGGACAGAGGAGCCTTGTGGGATTGCAAAGAGTTGGACATGACTGAGCATGCACACTTAATCCCTTAAGTGTGGATTAACTACACACTTAATTACATGTGCAGTTAACTGCAATGTTGTGTTAAGTTCTGTTGTATAGCACAGTGACTTAGTTTTACAAACACACATTCCCATATGTGTGTGTGTATACACATTCTTTTTCATATTCTTCTTCATTATGGCTTATCACAGGATATTAAATATAGTTCTCTGGGCTATGCAGCAGGACCTTGTCTATCCATTCTACATATAACAGTTTGCATCTGTTAATCCAAAACTCCCAATCCCTCCCTCCTCTACCCTGCTTCCCCTTGGCAACCACAGTCCACTCTCTGTGAATCTGTTTCTGTTTCATAGATATTCATTTCTGTCATATTTTAGATTCTATATATATGTGATATTATATATTTGTCTTTCTCTTCTAATTTATTTCACTTAATATCTCTAGGTCCATCCATGTTGCCCCAAATGGCACTATTTCATTCTTTTTTATGGCTGAGTAATATTCCATTGTATATACGAACCACACCTTCCTTATCTGTTCCTTTTTGTCAATGGATATTTATGGAAGGTTGCTTGGCTATTGTGAATACTGCTGATTTTAACAAGGATACGTGTGTCTTTTTGAATTAGTTTTGTCTGGATATATGACCAGTAGTGGGATGGCTGGGTCATATGGCAGTTCTATTTTTAATTTTTTGAGGAATCTCTATACTGTTTTCCACAGTCGCTGTGGAAACTCCCACCAGCAGTTTAGGAGGGGTCACTTTTCTCCACATTGGGTGTCATTCTTGATTCTTCAATGGATGCAGATTAAGGTCTTATTTCTCTGTTATCTGTCTACTTTTTAACATTTCAACAGCCATCACCCTCCACCCCCAGATTCTGAAGGCACCATCTTTTATTTGAGTGATTGCCCCTAATTTTGCTGCTCTTCCCCATTCTCTGCAATGCTTCCTACTTGACTCTTAATTTTCCTTTACTCAGAATGGTCACGTTGCTCACATACTACTCTCTTGAAAGTGAAAGTGAAGTCGCTCAGTTGCGTCCAACTCTTTGCAACCCCATGGACTGTAGCCTAATAGATCCTCCGTCCATGGATTTTCCGGGCAAGAATACTGGAGTGGGTTGCCATTTCCTGGTTTCCCAATTCCCACTAGAACTTAGTCCAAGCTCTTTAGTATGGGAATCATGAGTGCCTGCCATTTGGGAGCCCAAGGCATCTAACCTGGTGATTTACTATTTAAAGAACATGCTTAATCCCTCATTCCATAGAAAGCTCATCTTCTGCCTTCTATTTCAGACTTCTAGAGAAGTTTAGAGGTTTGTTTGGTCATCTGGTTCCTTTTCGCCATTGAGTTTCTGGTTGATCTATTTTATATGCCAAACACTTCCTATGTACTAGGCTTCATTTTGGAGGATCTCCTCCTTATTTTTAAAAATTCTTCCAATATAACTTTAATGCAAGGCTATCACTAACTGAGGGCTTCCTTAGTGGCTCAGTGGTAAAGAATACAGCTGCCAAAGCAGGAGATGTGGGTTCGATCCCTGGGTCAGGAAGATCCCCTGGAGAAGGAAATGATAACACATTCTTGCCTGGAAACTCCCATGGACTGGGGAGCCTGGCAGGCTATAATCCATAGGGACACGGAAGAGTCGGACACAGCTTAGAGACTAAACAACAATAATGACAAACAACTGAAGTGACAGTATGTAACACTGAAGCTTATAGCACAGTAGTTAGAATAACTTGAAACTGCATAGTAGTTATCACTATCATAAGAATTATTTGGCTTCACTCCCTATTCCCCTCCACTCTTTCTCTGCTAGAATACTCCCCTCACCTCTCTCTCTCTCCTTCTGTGGTTTGATTGCCCTCCTGCACTCCTGGTCCCAGGCAGGACGTGCCCTCGCTCAGAGGCCTTTCAGCTCATGCTGCTTCCCACACCCCTCTTCTTCTTTCTGAAGCAATAGATCCATCATGATGTTCTCCTAAACAAAAAATCAATAGCTTTGGAGGTAAGTTGCTTTATTTCCCCAGAATAAAGAATAACAGCTGTAGCAGGTACCTTGTTTACTAAAGAGCAGTCTTAATTCCAGCTACATGCTATGCACACAGCTCTTTGCCGTGTGGCCTGACTCTGTGCCCATCCTCTGCTTTGAGCATTCCTAAGGACAGCATTTTCACTTTGCTGATCTTTTCTGCCCTTATGTATTTTCTTCTCTGCTTCTTGGAACTCCTTACCATCACTCTATTTCCTAGTTAAGACTTTTCAAAAGTCAGATTTTGAGTTAATTCCTCCAACCAGGCTTCCCTGATGCTCTGGATTAGGTTGGGTGCTCCTGACATGTCTTCAAATGGCTCTGTGTTTTTCTTCCCTTGGAAAGTACCTGTGCTTCATTGCAATGATCTGCCTGCTCCCTGAGGGGAGGAGCTGTTTCGTCTTCACCACTGGACACTATGTGTCAGGTGTAGTCCCTGGTACATTATCAAAATAAAAAAAACAGGGATGGCCAGATTGTTGTTGCCCAGCCCTGCTATATTAATATCGTGTGATTGGAGGTAATTTTCTTCAAAAGTAAAACAAAAGACACTCTGATTTTTTACAGTTGCTAAGAAAAGTGGAACAGATTCAGTCTTTCCTATTAGATTCATCATTTTCCTAGAATATCTTCATTTAAAGCAGGCATTCAGATATAGCCAGGTTACTAGAGGAGTAATTTGGCTAATCCATGTGGCATGAATTTTCTATCACATTTGTCTACAATGGGCTTCATTTATACACTATTTTACTTTGCCTTTACTTTGAGCTAATTGTTTTTGAAATATTCTATATTCTTCTATTAAGACAAACGTAGTATTTCAGAGCATTAGTCTCTTATGAGAAAGCTTTTTGAACCTTTAAGGATAAAAGAACCTCAATCTCATTTTTTCCATCCCAAAACCTTTGATAATTTATTTTAAAATTATTTAGCTTATGTTTTTTAAACATTATGTCATAGTACCATGTGATTTTTTAACCAGAGATTTCAGAATACCTATGGTTTTAAGCCAGTTTTGCAAAATGGAGATCATTAAAACTCTTCAGAACAGAAAAGTGTTTCAGATAACTATGTCAAGGGACCCTAAGACCCCCTCAAGCACAGGAGAATGCAGACAATTGTATGCCCAGTTTACAGGGGACAAAATGAAAGTATAGAGCCTTAATACAAGGAAAGCATTTGTAATTTTCTTTGACTTTGTAAATAAATAGAATTTCATAGTTTAATATTGTATTTTCATATAAATGTCACATTAAAATAAAACTAAAACAAGTAAACTTTAAGATAATATAGTTGTATTAAACACAGTTTAAAAAGAGAAAGGAAACTTTGGGGCAGAGTACTTGGCAGTACAAATGTACTGAAGACTTTTAGTTTCCTTTCCATGAAGTTATCATTTGACTAAGGTGGTAAAAATATGAACTGACCTTCACATTTAAAATCGATATTAACCTTCTCTAAATAGAACATTCAGTTAAGGAAAGCCATTTTTTAAGACTCAACGATAATGTATGCAAATAAATATGTGTGTGTGTGTGTATAGGTTTGTAGCATTTCAAATATAAATTTCCACTGAATTTTAGAGCAAAAAGGGATCTTTCAGATCTGCTAGTTTTATGAAATTTCAAAGAATTACAGTATTCTGATGATGTCTGGAGATGTAGCCTAGGAGTTCCCAAGTACAATTTCATGTCTTGATTCTGATGTGTGAGGAAATTTTCATCAATCCTTAATCCAAGAGAAAAAAAGTACCAAATTTTTAAAAACATTCAATTACATTTGAAAAATGTTTTTTCTATTATTTTGATTGTTTCATGTTTTTAGAATTAAAAACATACTTTCTTTATTGGGGCAATAAAAATTGACAGTCCTTCTCCCCTTTCTCTGGCCTCATGTATGGAATTTTATTTTAGCTTGTGATATCAAGCAATTTGACACTAAAGGATATTAGTCACTGCTGGTGCCTCGTAAGGTAAAGGCAGGTAAACTGAGGCCAGAGGTGTGAGATGATTTGTTCTAGACTGTAGTTTAGAACCCAGGCCCCCTGATTCACAGAGCAGGTCTGTTCCTACTCCCTGTGCTGCCTCAGAAAGCATGGGATACACACACACACACACACACACACACACACACACACACGGATATTTTGTGTTGTTTTTGTTCAGTCACTAAGTCGTGTTTGACTCTTTGAGACCTCATGGGCTGCAGCAAGCCAGCCTCCTCTGTCTTCCACTACCTCCTGCAGTTTGCTCAGATTCATGTCCATTGAGTCAGTGATGCTATCTAACTATCTCAACTGCTGCCATCCCCTTCTCTTTTTTGGAGTATGTCATGGAATATTACTCAGCCATAAAAAAGAATGAAACAATGCCATTTGCAGCAATGGATGCACTTAGAGATGATCATACTAAGTGAAGTCAAATAGAGAAGGACGAATATTATATGATATCACTTACATGTGGAATCTTAAAAAAGTGATATAAATGAACTTATTTACAAAACAGAAAAGGACTCACAAACTTGGGAAAACAAACTTATGGTTACCAAAGGGGACAGCTATGTGTGTGTGGGGTAGGGGATAAATTAAGAGATTGAGATTAACATATACACACTATTATATATGAAATAGATAACCAACAAGGACCTACTGTATGCTTTAGTGAACACTTTTCAATACTCTGTAGTAACCTACATGGGAAGAGAACCTGGAAAATAATAAATACATGCATGTTATTGCTGTTTAGTCACTAAATAGTGGGTAACTTTGTGTGATCCAGTGGACTGTAGTCCACCAGGCTCCTCTGTCCATGGAGTCTTCTAGGGAAGAATACTGGAGTGGATTGTTATTCCCTTCTCCAGGGGATCTTTCTGACCCACAGATCAAACCTGCATCTCCTGCAATGGCAGGTGGATTCTTTACCACTGAGCCAACAGGGAAGCCCAGATATATGTATATGTATAACTAAATCACTTTGTTGTACACCTGAAACAAACACAAATTTATAAACCAACTATACTCCAATATAAAATAAAAATTTAAAAACAAATACAGAGAAAGCATGGGATAGCTTCTCTCCCCTTTCTGTGCCAAATCCAACAGTGGGAAGCTGAGTAGTCCATTAAGATCCTATTCACTAATTCATAAGGTGTTAAAAATTAAACTTATCTCTTCTGTCAAGTACCTTTCCTTTATTAATCATCCAATCACAACAGATTCAGTCAACTAATAACCCTTGTTACATGTATTTCCAGCTTATCAATAAGGTCCATCGAGGTACTATAGTGTATGTGAAAGAAAGTTTATTTGAAAATTATTAGAGCATTTACAATGAAGGTAAATAAAGCCAGCCTGGTCTCAACAGGAGAATAGTGGGAAATGCATGAGGAGGGAAAATTACTTTCAATAGTAATTTTAAGTAGATTCAGTCTCCAGCATTGAGCCTATGGAAGATAACGTCTTAAACACAAATTTCATTCTCTGATGGCAGAAAAACTCTTAAACAGCTGGAGTCCAGGGAAGAAAATAGCCTCGAGTAGGGTACAGTTCCAAAACATACAATAAAACCAAGCGCCTGATATTTTTATTTAGTAATTTATCTTGAAAGGGAGGCAAATAAATATTTAAAAAACAAAGTCAATAATTTTGTTTTTATTTGTTCAGACAAATGAAAAGGTCAGTCACCGAACTCCTGAGATGATGAGCTCCCAGGAGACAGGACCACTGCAGTGAGTTGTTTTATTTTTCTTTTGTCTTGTAATTTCTGCCAGTTTGCAAAGAGCATGTACATTTACATAATATAAAGCAATGTGTTATCAATACAGCAAAACACAGGATACAGCAGCTGGAGCTGGCAAAATTAACAGGACCTAAGGGGGAATTAACTCTTTTAGACTATACTAAATGTTCCCAGGACCTCTAGAAAGTAGACATTTTGGAGGTTGATGACAGGAATCTCCTCTGCGATGCCTACCATTTCTGCAGATGGTACATACAAGGTGCAAAAAAAATTGAACAGCAAGAAATTAGAAATAATCCCTATGTTTCTATGAGGCACTAATATTTTATGAAACACATTCAGTCAGAATCTCAAACCATTCCTGTGATAAAGTGCAGGTATCACGGGTGAGAGAAGTGAGGTTCAGAAGCTTCCAGGAGCTTTCTCTAGTGGAAACCGGTATCATGTGACTCCAGATTCGGCCTCCCTGCCACACTCCTCCACTCTATATCCAACAAATGTGTTCTTCTTAAAGTGATTATTCAATTGTCTTGGGAAATGCTTGCATTTCAAGATTTGTGCTCCAAGCACATTCATTTTATCTGGAAGATGGCTATTGCTTTCTCCCAAAGCTTGTCATGACCACATACTTAGAGTCTTGGGATGCAATCTTGCAGATAAGGGTATGAAGTAAAGAGTTTGCCCAAACTCCAGGCCAGATCCAACCCCATGATTTGGTAACCATGTCTCTGGGCTTTCCGTTTAATTCTTTCCAACACAACCTGCTCCTTCTCAAATCTTTCTTTTACTTTCTGACTCTCTGCAATTTCTTCCTGACTCTTTGCAACCCTTTGGACTGTAGCCCACCAGGTTTTACTGTCCATGGGATTCTCCGGGCAAGATTATTGAAGTAGGTTTCCATACCCTTCTCCAGGGGATCTTCATGACCCAGGAATAGTCCTAAAACCCCTGTCTAACTCTGAGGGCTAACAAGTCACATAATATAAGGAGATGAATATGTGTAGAAAGGTTCCAAGGGTACTTGACTGGTCGAGTGGACTCTCCCAAGCCGTGGATGGCTCCATTTCAGTCTTGCTGGGGTTTCCCTGGCACTGATGCTCTGACCTTCCTCTTCCCTGATCAATCTCCAGCAACATAGAGAAATTTCTTGAGTTACATTTTGCAGTGAGATTTCCTGTTAATTTTGGTATCTGTAAACTTCGGGGGAGATCTTTTAGTTTAATGATGTTGTGACCTTAGTCGCTGACTTGTATTTGCATTTCATTCATATTTTAAAACAAATGAAATTCAGCATATTCTCCTCCAAACTCTTAAGACATCTACCCTTTCGTTCCACCTTACAGTTATCCTGGGCTCTGGAGCAAATCATGACATGAGTAAGAATTTTGAGAGAGACAAAAATTCAACTACAGATGCTTGATTTATGTTCAGTTCAGTCACTCAGTCGTGTCCGACTCTTTGCGACCCTATGAATCGCAGCATGCCAGGCCTCTCTGTCCATCAAAAAATGCAGAGAAGGCAATGGCACCCCACTCCAGTACTCTTGCCTGGAAAATCCCATGGGTGGAGGAGCCTGGTAGGCTGCAGTCCATGGGGTCACGAATAGTCAGACATAACTGAGCGACTTCACTTTCACTTTTCACTTTCATGGATTGGAGAAGGAAATGGCAACCCAGTCCAGTGTTCTTGCCTGGAGAATCCCAGGGACGGGGGAGCCTGGTGGGGTGCCGTCTATGGGGTCACACAGAGTCAGACACGACTGAAGCGACTTAGCAGCAGCAGCAGCAGTTAAAATGCTTTGATTTCAGAGAGCTCATCTGAATGTTATCAGAAGGAAGCAGAATATGAGGCTTGGGATGTGGAACTAGAAGCTCTCATCCTGATTTCACCACTAAGTTGCTCTGTGAACCCTGGACAAGTCACTCTCTGTGGGCCCAATGGATTAGATGGGGTTAAGGCTGCTATCCTCAAGTCTCTGGTAACAGAAATGTTTCACTGGAAATTCTTGACAGGTGTCTGCTGCTTCCATATCTCTGGGAAACAGGCTATAAACATATACATAAAAACACATTCTCCCTTAGGTTTTTTGAAATGACTGTAAATCAGGTTCTTGAAGCATTTTGACAAGTCTCAGACAAAGTTCCCTAATCTTAAACCTGAGAATGGAAAGGTTCATCAGTTATGTTCTTATTTATTTCTGACTATTGGCTAGTTATGGAGTGGCAGGCATCTTAATTGTATGTTAATTAGGAGTTGATTACATTAACTTCTTTTATAGCAGCGAGTGATTATTAACTTTCAAAGAAAAAGCTATTTTAGTTTAAGAAGTCCACACAGTTCTTCAGGTAAAAAAGAATAGACTATGAGACCTTAGAACAGAGCTCTCAATGTCTCCAGGTGTTCCATCCCCTGAACGTCAGGACAGAATGTGCCTTGGAGAGCAGGTCAATCATGCAACTTCAATTCAGTTCAGTTGCTCAGTCGTGTCCGACTCTTTGTGACCCCATGATCACAGGATACCAGGCCTCCCTGTCCATCACCAACTCCCAGAGTTCACTTAGACTCACGTGGATGGAGTCAGTGATGCCATCCAGCCATCTCATCCTCTGTCGTCCCCTTCTCCTCCTGCCCCCAATCCCTCCCAGCATCAGAGTCTTTTCCAACGAGTCAACTCTTCACAGGAGGTGACCAAAGTACTGGAGTTTCAGCTTTAGCATCATTCCTTCAAAAGAAATCCCAGGGCTGATCTTCTTCAGAATGGACTGGCTGGATCTCCTTGCAGTCCAAGGGACTCTCAAGAGTCTTCTCCAACACCATAGTTCAAAAGCATCAATTCTTTGGCGCTCATCCTTCTTCACAGTCCAACTTTCACACCCATACATGCCCACAGGAAAAACCATAGCCTTGACTAGATGGACCTTAGTTGGCAAAGTAATGTCTCTGCTTTTGAATATGCTGTCTAGGTTGCTCATAACTTTTCTTCCAAGGAGTAAGCGTCTTTTCATTTCATGGCTACAGTCACCATCTGCAGTGATTTTGGAGCCCCCCAAAAATAAAGTCTGACACTGTTTCCACTGTTTCCCCATCTATTTCCCATGAAGTGATGGGACCGGATGCCATGATCTTTGTTTTCTGAATGTTGAGCTTTAAGCCAACTTTTTCACCTCCTCTGTCACTTTCATCAAGAGGCTTTTTTAGTTCCTCTTCACTTTCTGCCATAAGGGTGGTGTCATCTGCATATCTGAGGTTACTGATATTTCTCCTGGCAATTGAACACGTCAAGGCACTGGAGTAGACACCTGGGGTTTGGAGTTGAGCTTCCTTGTCTTACAATGTCTTTGATCTTGGACAAGCTCCATGTTTGATTTGAGAGTTGCCACTCGGTTGTTGCCGGCTGCAACAGACCGTGCAGAAGTGTGGCTGAGAGGAGCTAACCCACGTCCGAGGTCAGGGGCGGCGGCTGAGAGGAGCTACCCCACACCAGAGGTCGGGGGTGGTGGCCTGGTGTGCCAGGCTGCGACAGTGCAGGAGCAGCCGAGAGGAGCTACCCCACATCCGATGTCAGTGGTGGAGGCCGAGACGAACAACCCCATGTCCAATGAGCGGTGGCTGGGTGGGTGCAGGAGGGCTGAGAGGAGCTAGTCCACGTTCAAGGTCAGGAGGGGTGGCTGTGTGGAGATACCCCTCGTCCAAGGTAAGGAACAGCAGCTGCGCTTTGCTGGACCAGCCGTGAAGAGATATCCCACGTCCAAGATAACAGAAACCCAAGTAAGACGGTAGGTGTTGCGAGAGGCATCAGAGGGCAGACACACTGAAACAATACTCACAGAAAACTAGTCAATCTAATCACACTAGGACCACAGCCTTGTCTAACTCAATGAAACTAAGCCAGGCTGTGTGGGGCCACCCAAGACGGGCAGGTCATGGTGGAGAGGTCTGACAGAATGTGGTCCACTGGAGAAGGGAATGGCAAACCACTTCAGTATTCTTGCCTTGAGAACCCCATGAACAGTAAGAAGAGGCAAAATGATAGGATACTGAAAGAGGAACTCTCCAGGTTGGTAGGTGCCCAATATGCTACTAGAGATCAGTGGAGGAATAACTCCAGAAAGAATGAATGGATGGAGCCAAAGCAAAAACAATACCCAGCTGTGGATGTGACTGGTGATAGAAGCAAAGTCTGATGCTGTAAAGAGCAATATTGCATAGGAACCTGGAATGTTAGGTCCATGAATCAAGGCAAATTGGAAGTGGTCAAACAGGAGATGGCAAGAGTGAATGTTGACATTCTAGGAATCAGTGAACTAAAATGGACTGGAATGAGTGAATTTAACACAGATGACCACCATATCTACTACTGCGGGCATGAATCCCTCAGAAGACATGGAGTAGCCATCATGGTCAACAAAAGACTCCTAAATGCAGTACTTGGATGCAATCTCAAAAACGACAGAATGATCTTTGTTCATTTCCAAGGCAAACCATTCAATATCATAGTAATCCAAGTCTATGCCCCAACCAGTAACGCTGAAGAAGCTGAAGTTGAACAGTTCTATGAAGACCTACAAGATCTTTTAGAACTAACACCCAAAAAAGATGTCCTTTTCATTATAGGGGACTGGAATGCAAAA
>SJYQ01001103.1:214262-246312 GCA_006410935.1 Redunca redunca | reverse complement strand
GACTAAGGTCCATCTAGTCAAGGCTATGGTTTTTCCTGTGGTCATGTATGGATGTGAGAGTTGGACTATGAAGAAGGCTGAGACCCAAAGAGTTGATGCTTTTGAACTGTGGTGTTGGAGAAGACTCTTGAGAGTCCCTTGGACTGCAAGGAGATCCAGCCAGTCCATTCTGAAGGAGATCAGCCCTGAGATTTTTTTGGAAGGAATGATGCTAAAGCTGAAACTCCAGTACTTTGGCCACAGCATGCGAAGAGTTGACTCATTGGTAAAGACTCTGATGCTGGGAGGGATTGGGGGCAGGAGGAGAAGGGGACGACAGAGGATGAGATGGCTGGATGGCATCACTGACTCGATGGACGTGAGTCTGAGTGAACTCTGGGAGTTGGTGATGGACAGGGAGGCCTGGCATGCTGCAATTCATGGGGTGCAAAGAGTCAGACAGGACTGAGTGACTGAACTGAAAGAAATTACCTTTTAATGCTTTGAAGCTATTTCGTCTTCTTGAAACAGAGAATCAAGTCTGGAAAGAATATTCCAGGAAGACCACCTACTTTCAAAGAACAATCTTGCCTCTGTTTATGTAAACAATCATCTTGCCTCTGTTTATGTAAACTCCCCAGTTGAATACCATCCTCCCAGCTTTTTCTAACATGCTTGTACATTATGCAGGAGCCATTTGGGTTGTAAAACCAGTTTACAAATAAAGAGATTTCAGAGATCTGTTTAACAAGAAAGCAGAATTAGTGATCAAAGAATTCAGTTGATTAGAAGGGGAGTAGAAAAACTTGGGAGATAAGAAAAGACAGAAATGAAGGGGAAGATGATGACGTGGGTGTTAATGATCAAACCAAAAACCAGACAGCCCTCAGGCCTCAGGAAGACAGACTCGTTCCTTCTCAGTGCTATTAGGAGCCTGGGGACTGAGAGGGCTGATGGCACAAGGGTTGCACTTTTCTGCTTACAAAGTTCTTTTACTTACATCAACTCCTTTGATCTCTTCAGCAATCTGCAAATAAAGCAGACCCATTTCACAGATGAGATGGACGAGAGAAGTGACTTGCCCAAAGAAACACAGATTTTGTTTTTAACACAGTCATAATAGTCAGTCCATATCAGTGAACTCCAGCTAATCTGCTATGCTTTTCATCAAGTCCACCTTCTCCATCAGTGAAGACATTGTTCTGTTGTAATATAACTGGAGAAATATCTTGCACACCTTTGGGCAGCCTGTAGTGGTGCCCATTCCTGATAATCAGACTTCCTCAGCAATCTCTTTCCAGAAATTACATTCTTAATTTCTTATGCTTTCTTTTTATCTTTTTCTTATGTTTTCTTTTGATTCCTTGCTTTGTTTTAATTTTTCATATAATTTTTGTTTTATATTGGAGTATAGTTGCTTTACAATGTTGTTAGTTTCAGGTGCAAAATGATTCAGTTATACATATCCATGGGCTTCCCTTGTGGCTCATCTAGTAAAGAATTCACCTGCAATGCGGGAGACCTGGGTTTGATCCCTGGGTTGGGAAGATACCCTGGAGAAGGGAAAGGCTACCCACTCCAGTATTCTGGCCTGGAGAATTCTTCGGACTCTATAGCCCACGGGGTCGCAGAGTTGGACACGACTGAGCGACTTTCACTTTTTTCATACATATACATATATCCCTTCTTTTTCAGATTCTTTTCCATGTAGGTTATTAAAGAATATTGAGTAAACTTCCCTGTGCTATACACTGGGTGTTTGTTGTTTATCTGTTTTATATATAGTAGTATGTACATGTTCATCTCAAACTCCTATGCTTTCTGGGAAAAGGCAGATAGCATTCAAAAGATTAATTTCTGAAGGGAGAGGAAAGAAGATGGGACAAAGGAAAGATAGATGGAAACTGATGGGAACACATTCTCTGGAATACCCTTCAACACTGAGTACAGAACTGAACCCAAACACCTCACCTTGGCATCAAAGACCCCTTCACTTTCTCATCCTTATATCCCCAACCTTAGATGTGGCCTAATCAAGGCACATACCATGACTGACTGCTTCCCAGAATACCCTGCATTCTCTCATCACTTCTCCACAGGAGTCTCACTCTCAACAAAAATCCACTTCTCTGTTCTGTGTCCTTCTTCCTCTTCCTTCTTTGTTTTGGAACTTTATCCTATACTAATTGTAAGAATGGCTAGCATTAAACACAGTGTTTACTGGTTTTTCTATTGCTACTATAATATGTTGGGTTGGCCAAAACTTTCCTTTAGGTTTTTCAGTAAGATGGTATGAAAAACCCAAACATATTTTTAGCCAACCAAATATTCCCATAAAGTGAATGGCTTAAAGCAATGCATGTTCGTTATCTAACAGTTCTGTGGGTCAGAAGTCTGCAGTGGTTCTCACTAGACTGAAATTTTTGAATCAGGGCTGTGTTCCTTCTGGAAGCCTTAGCGGGGAGTCTGTTTCCTTGCCTCTTTCAGCTTTTAGAGGCGATGTGTCTCCCATGATTCACAGTCTTCTTCCTCCATATTTGAAGCCAGCAGTGTTGGGCCTTTTCATGCCACCATGTTTCTGTTAGCTCTCTTCTGCTGGGCTTCTCCACTGTAAGGACCCTGAGGCTTCCACATTGGAAGCAGGGCCTTCACCAACTTGTTTACCATTGTAACCTCAGGGACTGACAATAGTGAATGAAGACTGTATGTAAATTTCACCTCCCCAAGCTGCTTTCCAAATGTCTGCTCCTACAGTCCATCTTAATACATGATGCTAGGTGGTCAGCTCCTGGGAGGGCTGTCTCAGAGCCTTACTTCCCAAGGTGTGCCTCACTGCACCCAGAACGGCATGCACCCAAAACTACAAAATCTGGGGGCCTTGCAGTTTCTAGAATCATTTGAATTACTTTGCCTAATCCCTTGGCAGGGGACAGATCCAAATACTTTAGAATGCTCTTTCCAGCTCTCTCTTCCTCCAAGTCGATGGGTGTTGATAAAAAAGTGAATATTCATAAACTTTTCAAAATCTTTCCCAAGCCCCATCATCCTATTGATCCTTCACCAGAAATGACTCCTGAACTCAGAACTGAGGAATTTCAAGCACAAAGAGTCAACGCCCCACTGAAATGCCTGGTCAACTCCCACTTAAGATTCACAGGCTTGGGTGTGCTGTTGGCCAGCCTTCCCACTTGAGAGTCCTGGGCTGAATGCAAAATTTCTTCCTGAAAACTCTGAAGACAAACCCCAAGGAAAACCAACTGCCCTCCTCAAACCCCTACTTCCTTTCAGCTATTTTAAAAATCAACTTCTGATATTTTACAGAGTAATTAATACATGGAATTTGGAGTTAGAAAGACCTGGATTCAAATCATAGGATAGCCATTTCCTAGGCTGATCTAGAGGAAAATGCTTTCTTCTGAGCAGGGTCACTGGGCATAGCTCTGAGGGCTGTTCACTGCACAACCTCAGTGGACGCTGTTCACGTAGACCACCATGAAAACAGCGCCCTCTAGAGTGGCATGCTACAACAGCGCCATCTGAGATTTACTCTACTAGGTTGAAGGCTTCCCAGGTGGTGCTAGTGGTAAAGAACATGCCTGCCAATGAGAAGATGCAGGAAACTGAAGTTCTATCTCTGGGTCAGGAAGATCTTCTGGAAGAGGGCATGGAAACCCAATGCAGTATTCTTGCTTGGAGAATCCCATGGGCAGAGGAGCTGCAGTCCATAGGGTCGCAGAGTCAGGAGTGACTGAAGAAATTTAGCAAGCACACACATGCTACTAGGCTGAAGTTTGATCAGCTGCCATATGTGTTGGTTATGGAGGTGGGCTGACAATATTGTAGTTCAAGTCCTTGGTGTCTACTAAGGTCACAATAAATATCAGTGCATTTTTATGGTTTGAAGCTGGTTTGGGAATGTTTTCATTTACACTGGGCTGAGAGCATTTTCCACCACCACTCACAAGTGGGTCCTTTAAGCCTTTTCAGTGCACACAAACATATAATTTGGCTCATGATGGATTGAGGCTGATTATTGTTTACGATGGAGTGTTGTGCTTTCATCTGGGCCGACCCATTAGACACAGAGAATAAGACAGGTGGTGCTCCGTGGAGTGGTGGCACCACATACAGACTCTCTGCATTGTTCCTCTGGTTTGGGCAAAAGGGAAAGAATGTTCCAGTGCAAATACCACTGCCTGGGTGATCTTTCCACATCTTGACTCTGAGTACATTGCCTTCCCATTGAGCTCATTTCCCGTAGCAAAGGAGTCTCACTCCATTTGTGATATGTACCCACTACTGGCTTTCAGGCACTATGCCTGCCCCTTCCCTCTCACCCCTTTCTGGACATGCTGATAAGAAAGCCTGGCACACCCTCCATCTGCAATTCTGGGCTGTGTGCACTCTGGTTTCTGCCCCAGCCCCTAACCATTTGCCCCTTTCTTTACTCAAGCTATTCCTTAGCAGCCTGGGTGTCTTTTCTGTTCATCCTAAAAAGTTCTGTTATGTGAATATCAATCTTATAACTTTGGTCCATGTGTAGCATCATCAGTTTCAATATCAGAACTAATTTTTTTCCTATATTTTTTATTGGAGGCCAATTGCTTTAAAATATTGTGTTGGTTTCTGCCATACATCAATATGAATCAGCCACACATCAGCATGAATCAGCCACAGGGGTGTGTGTGTGTGTGTGTGTACATATATATATGTATATATGTGTATATATATATGTGTGTGTGTGTATATATATATATGTATATATGTATATATATATATATATATGTATATGTATATATGTATATGTATACGTATGTCACTCCTGAACCCCCTTCCCAGTGGGGAGTTGATCACATCCTCCACTGGGTGACCACAAAGCATTAATTTTGCCTTTTAGTGTTTTGATTTGGAGGCAACCAGGATAGAAGAAAAGAACAGTACACATGAGGCTGAAAGATTTGAGTTTGAGTCTTCACTTACCTGGCTATCAGCTGTATGGTGGTAGTGAAATGATTTACACGCTGTCACTTTTTTTGAAATGGGCAGTGTGATGAGTCAGTGGATAAAGTCTTTAAAGTTCCAAATGCCATGTCCACATATGGTAGTTGCTGGGTTATGCTGATTCAATGGGATAATAACTTCATAGTGACTAGAATATAGAATAATGACTTTAAAGTGCTTAACACAATGTTTGGCACATAGTAGGTATCCAACAAAAGTGAGCTTGCTTTCTATTCACTCTGAGGTTCCTCTATCACCAGTAAGAAATTCAGTGATAGACCTTTACTGCTTGCTCAGCTAATCTGTGTGTCCTGTCCAAACTTTGCCTTGGGTCACCTATCTGAAAGTAAATTCATACCAGGAGAGGGCACCTGATTTATTGATGCTAAGGGTTCATGAAAGGGGCAAGGAGGCATCATTGTCTGGAGTTGCCATCACCTGATCTGGACAATAGGCCTTGAGACTATCATTGACCATTTCCTCAAAGGTTAGGTAAAAAGAGGAAACCAGATATTTGGATGTGAGTGAAAAAAGTGCCCATCTCATGGAAGAACAGAACTGCAGCGACAGATTTGCTAAAACACAAACTGTGACTTAGACTTCTACAAAAATGCACTTTGAAAGGAAGGAGTAAGCAGAACAGAGAGAAATCACACTTTAGGATGGATGTAGTGTGGGGCTCAGCATCTTAAATGAAAAGGCAATGGTTGAGAAGGGAATCCTGAAACTCTAATACTTTGGCCACCTCATGCAGAGTTGACTCATTGGAAAAGACCCTGATGCTGGGAGGGATTGGGGGCAGCAGGGGAAAGGGACGACAGAGGAGATGGCTGGATGGCATCACCGACTCGATGGACATGAGTTTGAGTGAACTCCGAGAGTTGATGATGGACAGGGAGGCCTGGCATGCTGCGATTCATGAGGTCACAAAGAGTTGGACATGACTGAGCGACTGAACTGAAATGATAATTATGAAACCCTGTATTATGCGAGGTCTTGTCATTTTGAAGATAGCATTAAGAGTAATGATAGTTAACATGATCTTCTTTGCTATATGGCAACAAAGATATGAGTGATTATCTTTCCTTTCTCTTTTTAGCTCAATTTCCCCCTTATGCCCAGTTCTTTGCTATTTACAGAGAGAGATGTGGTAATCCCAAAGTTAGGTTTAATGTTCATTAATACACAGAAAATTCTTCTTTCAAAGGAATGATTCTGTTTTCTGGCCACCCCTCCTTTATGGAAGAAGAAAATTCTAGATTGTCAGAGGCAGAGATTCTCCTGAAGAATCCAACCCCCTCTTCTAGAGATGAGGAGACCGAGGCCTAATGAAATGAAATATCTTGCCTATGGTCATACAACCAGTTAATGATTGTATCACCTGCCCTTCTTCCCCTGTGTTCTACCACATACTACCCAAGTGATCCTTTCTCAATAACAAGAGGAATGTTTTTATATCTGTATATTTAATCTGTATATTTAATGTGAACTTGAGTTTTCCTAAACTTCTATCTGGGTCACTGATAACACACTTTTTCATTGATCCTGTTGTACTTTGTGGTCCTTCACCAAGTCTTAAAATGCAAGGAGAGCCTAAGTTCTATGCCTGAGCATCTCTCACAAGGTGGGAATTCCTTTTGTTGCATTTCTGATGATTAAACATCTAGTTTTCTTTAACAGTTCCAGTGACAAAGAGCCAGTGCTGACTCTAAGCTGCTCTGCTTTTTCTTAGTCACTTTTAATACAATACCCTTGATTCAAGCCAGCCGATCCTTTCATCATCATGTTTATCTTATTCAAAAACTTAAACCCTTTCCTCTTAGGCCAGAAACATTTTTCTCAAGAGAACATTTTCTTGCTTTCTCCCAAATTTTCTTGACCCTGTTCTATTGTGTTTTTTCAATCCATCAATGGTTCAAGTCGTTTAAAAATTGGAGCTTATTGCAGGGCTTGGGGAACTGTTTGCAAAAATGAACAATCCCACCTATTTTGCCTTCTTTCTGATGATTAGTGATTGTGTGTTCTTTTCTTCAGTGTCACAACAACCTCATGGAAGAGGCAGCAGGGGGATGCTGCTGCAGATGGTGCATGAGAGAGGAAGAAGTTACTTCATTCACAGGCATCCACTCAACTGGTAAGAGACTTCAGACTTGCACATTGATCAGTATCATTCAAGGTCAGTTTTGTTTTCTATTGATACAATACTATGTGTGCCATCCTCATGAAAACATTGCTTTGCACCTGTGACTACATTTGGGAATGGAAGGACATTTCAGGGGAATGTGGGATGGATCCTTGCATCCATAAAATCCATCCAAGACTATAACCACTCCTCTCCCCCATGTCTTGTTGACGCGACAAGAGCCACCAGGAAGTACAGGAAATTTTATTCTATACACTGTGTCTATTTTAAGTAGCTCACTCCCTCTCATAGCTAGCCTAAATCTCTTAGAATGGAAACAGTTTGTTTGTTTTTTTTTTTTTTTCCAGATTGTGCACAACTTCCCAAATTCATAACAGTCACTCGCATTTGATTTCCACACTGGAATCTTGCCTATGAAATGTGTCCAACTGTTCCTAGGTAGTTTCTCAGTTTTAGGTTAATTCCAATCATGTTGAGACAAAACAGACTTGTGAGACATAAGCTCAGCTTTTCGATTGTGAGAACTGATATTTTTTCATTTAATTCTGGAAAGAATGAGAAATTAGTTGGGAAGGGATGGAGGAGAGACAGCAGCTCTTGGCAGCTGGCACAGTACAGGGTAGTGAACGGGGAAGAAGGTACCTCTCTCTGCTTTCTGGCCCTCAGCATCAACGTTGGTAAGACAGGTGTCCTGATATTGACCTGCTTGTCTTCCTGTATATTGTGAAATAGCACGTGATTTCCCCCCTCATGGTGCTGGAAACACAGGAATCTCTTGGCAAATGGTGATTTCTTGTTTTATGACAAATGAGATCAAACACGAAACATGCTCTGTAAACTTCAAAGGTCTCATTACTATTGTATTGCTGAGAGTTTCACTCCTTAATTAAAGGCCACTCCCTTGACGTTTTTGGAACAGCATTAAATCCCAAAAGCTGCCTTTGATCTCCCTGATGAGGTCACACCCAGGTTTTTAAATACAGATATAATCTTCAGCTAATCATAGTATACATGCTGAC
Source organism: Redunca redunca (assembly GCA_006410935.1). Taxonomy (NCBI): domain Eukaryota; kingdom Metazoa; phylum Chordata; class Mammalia; order Artiodactyla; family Bovidae; genus Redunca; species Redunca redunca. The sequence goes on along the minus strand of SJYQ01001103.1, from coordinate 238,170 downwards.
AGTTTGCTGGCTAAAACGGGGTGAGTATAAACCAACAGTTTTACCCACCACTTCTATCTCTCCATTCTTGGATTAATCAGATAAGAAGTGAGAAGGAGCTCTGACTTTCCTCTTTTGGAAGGCTTCCTGCAAAACAAGTCATTCTGGTCTAGGAAGCTGTGCTGTCCTACCTAATCCTTCTGGAGGGTGGGTAGGCAGAGAACAGGAGTCAGCACAGTGTTGAAAAGCATGAGTCTTAGAATCAGACAGGTGGGCTGATTCAAGTCCAAGAATAGCCATTCCACTGCTGTAGAGTAAGCAGTAGGTTATTTCATCACACTGAGTCCATTTCCCTCATCTGTAAAAGGGAACCAAACTGCCTACTCATTGCGTTCCTGGGAGATGGAAAGGGATGATATGTGTGCTGTACTGACTTCATATCAGGGTTTCTTTTCAGACTCTCTCTATGTACACTGATGACTGCCTCATTAGGGTGCTTTTCTTTCCTGTGCAGAGGAATCTGCCCCCTCCCAGTCCCAGAAAGGGGCTTTTTCCACTCAAATGTCTTCGGTCTCTTAAAGGGCCAAAAAGAACAAAATCCTCACAGGCTTATTCATTCATTCACTCATACAATCTATGGATTCCCATCAAGATCCTCCAATATGAGATACAGGTTAATTGGATATTATATTCCGTATTAAAATACTAACCAATCTCTTGGACTGTATCAGAAAATAATCATTTAAGCAATGTCTTAATTTGATAGTAGTGCTTCTGAGATGTTTTGCATTTTGGAAGTAATATAAATTGTTCATATGCTCTCAGACATGTTTGAGTGATTCATTTGTACTCTCATGTATCTCAGAAGCTTGCAAAATTATTTTATTTGAATGCAATAAATATGTAAACATGTCTATATCTAATCTATCTCTTATATCCTTGGGAATAATATAGTCATGTCATGTTTCCATTTTTCAGACAGATCCCTGGAAATAAAAGGCAGTATGTTATTTACTAGCAAAATAATCCTAGATTTACTGTATATAAGGATTTTAGTTTTTCTCATCCAAAGTGAAACACAGTTAACCCACGCTGGCATTCTTTTGTTGAATAAACATGTATAAAATGACAACTTAAAGGTGAGCCTGACCAGTTCCTCAACTCTGCCATTCCCGTTGAGTCTTTTCCAAAAGTCTCCTCAGGCAAAGCCAGATATTGAATATTGTTGGTATGCTGTGGAGGGAATGTTATAGTTAAAAGGCAGATATTAAATCCAAAAGTAGTTGTTGGCTTAAGGAGACAACAAAGCTCCTGACTGGACTTGTAAAGTCAAGTAGAGGATGAGAAAGAAAGGAGGCAGGTATGGAAGGCATGTTGCATCTTTGTGTCTCTTGTTGAGACCCTAAACCACCTTCCATACCCCTGCCCCCTGAAGGTAATTAGGCCATGAAGGTGGAGCCCTCATGATTATATTAGTGCTCTTATAAAGAAGAGAGATTAGAGAGCTTACTCTGTCCACTCCATATTCCTTGGCATGTGAAGACAGAACAAGAAGGTGGCCGCCTGCAAACCGAGAAGAGAACCCTCACCAGACCTAGCCAGGCTAGCACCCTGATCGCAGACTTCCAGCCTCCAGAGCTGTAAGAACTTTCCGTATAAGGCAGTCAGTTCATTGTATTTTGTCACAGCAGCAGGGACTGACTGCAATAAAGTAGAAGAAGCATTTTGGGCATTTTGCTGCAGGAAGAAGAATCATATATACAGCACTGTATATGATTAAGATGGTGTAGATTGAGTGGTATAGATGGATTCAAAGCATGGAAGACCAGTGCCTGAGACACTGTTTTTTATTCCAACAATTAACAAGCCTTTACTGAGTATTATTGCATGGAAACTGGAGATACAATATGAAAATATTATTCCCCTCAAGCAGTTTTGTCCACTGGTTGTACCCATCCAAGCACTACCCAGGATACAGGTCAAGGGTTCATCTTGTCTGTTGTGTCTCTAACGTTGCTTAACATGTACCAGATGGTCATAGTTTAATGTTATTTGGTGCTTAGCTTTGGCACTTACTTTCTCTCTCTCTCTTTCTGTTTCTTCATGAGAAATAAGTATCTGGCTAAAATTTGGCTTACCAGTTAACTCTTCTACAGGGATAAAAAGTGTTTGTTAAAAGAAGAGCTGCTCTCCCTGCTGGTTGTACTTTTCACTGTAAATTAATTAAATGACATGGTGTGGGTTCAGCTTTGACAGATTGATTGTCTCTTTGCATTCTGGGGGGAAAATTAGGGTCCAACCTTGGACTGGTGAGGTAAATGCATATGGTGGGTATTCAAGAACAAATACTTAACACCTTTGCTGCTCTTCTCTGAGCAACAGCATACTTAGATATAGTAGGAAAGGGCATAAAAAATATGGTAGGCAATATAGAAAGGAGTGAAATGAGGTCTGATCAGGAGACACCCTAGCTCCTGTTCTGACACAAATGCACAGTGTGACTCTTGGCAAATGGCTTAAAAAGACTATAACTTTATCTGATGTACTGAAACACAATAATATCTAGTCCTACTCCAGAGTCTTCTAAGGATACAAAACTAAGAAATAATTATAGTATGAATAATTATAAGAAATTATTATAGTATGAATAAATGTAAAAAAAAAGCTCATTTGTGATTATCATCCATGGCAGTGAGTCAGAATCACCTGTTGTGAATTTTAAAAATCACAAATAACCAGGTTCTAACTCAGACTTCCTGAGTCACCCTCACCTTCACTGTTCCCCACCCACCATACACAGAAAATGGATACACGTGATGTGAAAGAGAGTCAGAGTTGGAAGAGGCCATCCTGGGTTTCACATGAGGCACATTTTCAAAGTGAGACTGCTAAATTGAGAGTCTCTTCAAGGCAGGAAGCAGGGGTGGCTTTGTGTCTAGTTATGTGCCCTTCAGCCTGAAATGGAGCGTTAGCCCCAGTCCAACCCAGAGCAAAGGCACCTAACCAAAGGCAGGAGACAGGGTCTGGATATTAGGGTTTTAGTCTCTGCTAGTCATGGAGAAGGCAATGGCAACCCACTCCAGTACTCTTGCCTGGAAAATCCCATGGGCAGAGGAGCCTGGTAGGCTGCAGTCCATGGGGTCATGAAGAGTCGGACACGACTGAACGACTTCACTTTTACTTTTCACTTTCATGCATTGGAGAAGGAAATGGAAGCTCACTCCAGTGTTCTTGGAGAATCCCAGGGATGGGAGAGCCTGGTGGGCTGCTGTCTATGGGGTTGCACAGAGTTGGACACGACTGAAATGACTTAGCTGCGGCAGCAGCAGCAGTCATAGCTGTGTGACCTTGGGCAAATCGGTTTCTCTCTCTAATCTCTGATTTCTTGATCTGCAAAGTAAGGTGATAGAATACGGTGACCCTTAATGTTTTCTGAAGTACAGATTCTCAGGGGACAGATTTGGGCTTGAATTCTGGCCCCAGCATTTATTTTTGACTGTATGCAAATTAAGTGGCACCTAGTCTGTTCGTGTCCTTCTATTTTCTGCTCTGTTTCAAACCGTGCTGTGTGTCTAACAGTAACATTTACTTCTGGTCTACCCTCTTCCTGTTTTGCTCTCAATTAAATATACAGAGTGATGATGACCAAACATGTAATGAAAGGAGAGAAAGCCTGAGCTATGATCACAACTTCTGGTTTGAAAAGGTCTGAAACATGCAACTTCTTAAGACAGTGCCTCTGAGGAGATACTGGCATTAAACACTCTGTCAAACATTATCATTTGCAAAGTACTTTCCAAAACATGTTATCATTTGAGCTTTCCAGCCATTCTGAGAATCAGACATGCACAGATTATTTTCCTCTTCTACTGTGGATGCATCTCAGCCCCACAGATTTTAAATGACTAAGTCTACCTCACTTCTTATTTACAACAACACTGATCATTATTTGTAGTACAATATATATGGTGTTCTTCCATGTTCAAACTCTTTCTGTATAATGTCACAGCACCTATAAATAACACATTGAAGTAAAATTCAACCTTGCCAGCCCATTTTACAGCTGAAAAATGCTCATTTCTGAGAGATTAACTCATTTTTTCCAAGTTCATGAAAATAGATAAGTAGCAGCTTCAAGAAATTTATTCTCTGAACTCTTTCCTTCAGTCCTTTGGAAACTGTATTGACAGTGTCTTTAATTACTTCTGTAGTTTCATTGATTGATCATCTTTTCTGAAAGAATTATTTGATAGAATTGACAAATTAGACAAAGCAGAAGAGTGGTCCTATTTGTGCTTATTTCATGCCTCTTGGAAATATCAAGACATACCAAGGGAAATACCATCTCATCTACCCAAAGAATTCTTAACATCAGTTTCATTCATTGACAGAGAATAGTCCCCAAACCCAGATGTCATCCACTGAAGTGTTTAGATACAGGTCATTTCTGTACTGCACACCAGGATCACACCATGTGGTTTCAAGTTACTTCAATCTGATATTTTGACTTGCACATGAACTCTGTGTGTTGAGAAAGTCTTTGATCTGAATTTTGTGATGGCTGCTAAATGCTGATATGAGTTATAAAAATAAACCAAACAGGCAAATCAGAGATTTCTATCCCAAGTTCAGGGCCTCCCTAGTGGCTCAGTGGTAAAGAATCCGCCTGCCAATGCAGGAGATGTGGGTTTGATCCCAGGGTCAGGAAGGTCACCTGGAGTAGGAAATTTTCCTTTTTTTAGAGATTTTTTAAAAATGTGGATCATTTAAAAAGTCTTTATTGAGTTTGTTACATTATTGCTTCCTTTTTATGTTTTGGGTTTTTGGTCCCAAGGCATATGAGATCTTAGCTCTGCAACCGAGAATCAAAGCCACACTCCCTGTGTTAAAAATCTTAACCACTGGACCTCTAGGGAAGTCCCAAGCTTCTTTCTATAATCAGTAGACTTACCTTCTAACCATTTGAATTATTAGGTATGTGGCATTTATCCAGAATTTTCAGTGGCATAGAATAACTTTAGCTTTTGGTACAAGTAAAAGATACAATATCAAAGACTTTTAAATGGTTTAGCAGCTCAGAAAAGAAAAAATCATCTCAATTCAACAGTGTTCCCTCCTGTTTGTGCATTTAACCCAGGTTCCTCTTTGTGAGTTTCAGCTCTTGCTCAGAGAATTCTTTCTGCTGCTCTTTGTTCTGTTTATAGATGTATTTTGTTGAGTCTCCAAATGAGAAAAAAAATATTACAAAGAAAAGACCGTTTACACATTGTGATTTATTGTCAGAATGGTTATGATGGTGAGTGGGGATTTACTCTAGTTTATGAATAATATATTTACACTATTATGTCTCCTGGTAAATTTATAAGATTGATGTTCAAAAGAAAGAGACTCTAAGCATGATGAATTGCTACCACATAAAGGTAGTCAATCTTTATCAGCTTCCAACCAAAATGAGCTAGAATGGTTGCAGAAATGCCATGAGAGCTTTCCAACTGGTGCTTTCTGCTGTATTCTTCCAATTCTTTCGGAAAAGAGATATTAAGCATCAGACCCACATTTTGTGATAACTTGGGTGGGCTCAGCCTCAGTGGATGCTGGGATTTATTAATACAGAAAGAGAAGCAAAATCTACAATTCAGGGCTTTTGGAGTAACTGAAGGGTTGAAATTTCAGCAGTTGAACACACATTGTATTCAAATAGGCAGTGAATTTCATTTAGATTCAAGCTGGTGTTAAGGAAATGGATGTAGATGGAGCCAGGCAGCATCAATTTTTTGAACGGTGACTTTTTGTAGCTAGAAGGAGTATAGCATTCTGGTTTCTTCATTCAACTTATGTTCCTTTAGTGCCTACAGTGACCCAAGCATGGCCACAGGCCTTGGATACATCAAAGTATAAAATGAATAAGTCCTTGCCTTCAGGAAACTTACATGCCACTGGGAGGAAGATAGAAAGAAATTAATAAATAGGTAAGTAGGTAGGAAGTCAGATGATGAAACTGTGCTGAAAAGTGAAGCAGGATAATAAGAATGAAGAGAGTTAGGGTGGCTAGAAGGATGATTTGCTTTTTTCATTTTAATATTTGGAAAGACCTTGTGGATTAAAAGGATATTTGAGGGAAAGCATGAAGGAAGTGCAGGAGCAAGCCATATGGATACCCACTAGGAGCATTCCAGGTAACTGAGCAAGGACCAGAAAGGTATTGGTGGAAGTAAGCTCAGTGTGTGTTTAGATGGTTGGAATGGAAGCAGCATCAGAAAGGGATGCAAAGATGGGCAGCAGTGCCTGCATCTGTGGGGAGCAGTGGTGGAGTATGGAAAGGACAGACAGAATGGAAGATATCTAGGTACTGAACATTCCAGAGCACATACTGATGACCTTCTACAGGCTCTAGTGGGCTTCAGAGCAACCAGATCCTTGCACATATCTGTCTTGTTTCTATTCTAGCTGTGCTAAATATTTCAGGAACATCAAAGAAATACCACCAAATGTCCATCTTCTTTATTTAGATCCCAGGCTACCCGGCCTCAACCACACAGCTCACTCCAGGTCCATCTTCCTTAGGACCACCTTTCTGCTCAAAAAGTGGTTAAGCCTTTGAGCCTTCCTGCAACTGGAACCAGATCTGCTCGTTTTCAGCTTCTCACTTGGTTCCAACTTCTATATTCTTTCTTCAGCTTGGTCAATTGATCAAATATTTTCTTATGAATACTCCTTGCACTCCACCACATCTTTAGAGACTTCTCCTTTCCCCCAGCTCCAGGGTCATCTCTTATTCTGTTTCCTCCTGACCTTGCAGGCTATGACAGGATGTGAAGAACATAGCATCTCTGCCCTTCAGAATCCTTCAGAAAGGGAACACCGGTCAACTCACTGATATACACTGAGTGAGTCCCAGATGTAGGCTTTTTTACTGAAATGGATAAAGTGTGTTTGGAGTAGAACTTCTACCTGCCAAGGGAAGATCATAGAGGGTCATTGACAAAAGTGATCTTTGGTTTGGGCCTTGAAGGATAAGTAATATTGTAGGAGGAAGAAGGGGTGAGGTTAGGAAAATACGTTCCATGCAGAAGAAGCCAATCATACAAATATCTTCTTATGCATTCCTATTCCTGCCATTCCCCTCTTACGCCATTGTACTATGGCCCGGTTTACCTATGTGTCTAGCGCTGCATGATATTTATTGATAATTTTATATGAATAAGGTAAACGCATGCCATCCTTCACTTCTGTAGCTATCCTTCCATTTGGTTGGTTGGTTGCTTGCTTCCTTCTTAGCCTGCTGTGTCCAAGGATTCTTCCTGAAGTGAAGCCAGCAAACTTGGTGCACACCTTTATGCTGATTTCTTCACTGTTTGGCCCTGGGTGATACACTGTTTGCTGTAACTCTCGTCTATGTGTGTTGCTGAGAATCTGCCTTCTGGTTCTCATTCTCTCTTTCACTGACCTGTGGCAAGTGTTTCGGTAAGGTGGCTCACCTGCCAAGACATGGGAGATTGGATCAAATGTCCCTTCCAAATCTGAAAAGCAAGAGTCTATGGCTTTGAGAGACAAATCACACTGGGGTAGGAGAATGAGTTTACTCTCTCACAGAGTCTGTGCCCTTCCAATGAATTAGTAACAAATATCACTTTTGTCAGAGGTTCCTGTACAGGTTTTGGATCTACTGTTAACTTTCTACATGACCTTGGCTAAGTCTTTTCCATACACTTATCTTTGGTTTTCCTTACCTCCAAATAAGTGGTAAGAATAGCCATGTCATATACAGTGAAGTGAAATGAAAGTTGCTCAGTCATGTCTGACTCTTTGCAATCCCATGGACTATGGGGAGGATTAAATGAAATAAAGGTATAAAGATGCACCATGTATAACTTTGAGAAATGTTTGAGTTACAGCCACACAAAGGAAATATTCAGCGCTTGTTGTTACAATGGAGCTTTTATGTGGTTGGGTTGGACATAATTGTAACTATCAGCTGACTCTCCATTGTCTGAAATGAGGGATTCTTCTGTTGCAGAGATAAATTTCAACACAGTTCAACTCAGTGGCAAGGCTGCTGCTGAGCTTGCAAGCTTAAGGACATCCTGGAAAATCCATAATTAACTCAGTGCTTAGTAGAGTATCATTCATACTTAGGAATATTTAGCACAAGGACATGAAGAGCCAGGCTTGCAGTTGCAATATTAAAAAAAAAAATCAATGACTTCATAAACATATCTGTAATCATTAGAAGTTCTCAGTAAACTGTAATGAAATTTATTATTATTTCACCTATAAGAGTAAATAGATTTGCAGATGGATAAGGATCAGCTCAGCTCATCTCCTCCCGTGAAATTGCCAATTCAAACCTGCCCACTGCAATATATTCAGGAGCGATTTGCTGCAAATTAGGTCAAGTGCCTTCACATTACAACTTTCTGCTAAAGACACTTTCCTAATGGGTCCTGTTTCTTCCTGGGTCTTCAAAGTCTTCTTTTGTTTTTGTTCTGAATTTCAAAAGAGCTTAGGACAGTTTAAAGTAATCCAATGAAATGAAATATAGTTGATTAAGCAATGTAAAGAAAAATGAGTTTCAAAGCCAGAAAATTAAAACTTGAGTAGCTTATAGTCAGGCAGAAAAAGCAGTGAAGAACATGGTAAAAGATGTAGTCATTCAACATACATTTACTTATGTTTATTTACTAAGTATGTATTATATTTTAAGGATCAGAATATGAGTAAAACCTGGCACTTGCCTCTGAGATATTCCTGGTCCAACCAGAGTGACAGATTTGTGCTGGGAATGTATATGAAGGACTTGAAGCTTGGGAAGTATTTTAGTTTTCTCTGGATGCTCTAACAAATTACCACTATCTTAGTGACTTAAAATGATGCAGATTTAATATCATGAAGGTCTATAGGCCACAAGTCCAACATAGGTCTCTCTAGGCTAAAATAAGGGAGGAGGGTGGGCTACAATGTACTCTGGAGGCTCCAGGGGAGAATTCAGTGTCTAGAGGCTGGCCTCCTCCCTCAGCTCCAAGTTCATTTCCTCCATCTTCAAAATTCCAAGGTCAAAATGTTAGTAGGGTTGGTTTCTCCTGAGAGCTATGAGAAAGAATCTGTTCCAGGTGTCTCACCTGGCTTTGGATGGTTTGTTGGCAGTCTTTGGCATCCCTTGCCTTGCAGGAACATGACTCTGACCTCTGCCTCCAACTTCCCATGACCTTCTCTCCGTATATGGTTGTTTGTGTCCAAATTTCCCCCATTTATAAGGGTACCAGTCACACTGGAGATTGAAGGCAAAAGGAGAGGGGGGCAGCAGAGGATGAGATGGTTAAATAGCATCACCAACTCAATGGACATGAGCTTAAGTAAATTCCGGGAGATGGTGGAGGACAGAGGAACCTGGTGTGCTGCAGTCCTTGATGTTGCAAAGAGTCAGACACAACTTAGTGACCAAACAACAACAAAGTCTTACTGCGTTAGGGGGCCAGTGTACTCAAGTATGACCTCATCTTAACAAGTTACATCTTCAATCACTCTGTTTTCAGATAAGGTCCTGTGCTGAGATTCCTGGGGATAGGATTTCAATATGTGAATTTGGAGGGACATGGTTCAAGCTCTTCCAGGACTCCTGTCATGACACAGGGCCCAGGTAATCCAGAATAGTCTCTCTATTACTTAAGTAAGCAGATCCTTACTCCATCATATCTGCAAGGTAACAGGTAAGATATTTACAGGCTCTGTGGATTACAATGTGGAGCTCTCTGGGGGGCTGTTATTCTGTCTACTATAGAAGAAGGCTTCTGGGGTCAAGGTATTATTGAGGACCAAAAGAAAGGAAAAAAGGGGAACTATTGTATGAAATCATGTGTGTGAAACTTTTGAAAATTGTTAAAGCCTGTAGAATTTAAAGTATCTTTCATTTATTAAAAGAAAAGTTAAAAAAAGAACAAGCAGGGATTCATCAAATGAAGGAGATTTGGGGTGGAGGACACTGCAGGCAGAAGGAGTCAGAGCCTCAGGATATTGTGGAAAACAGTAGTGCGTTCCACAAACCACACAGACCCGTGCAGCTGAAAGTTTTCGTGCTCAGCCTTCATTCTCCTCAATTTCACTTGATAGGCTACTCTTTCCATCTTAAAGCATCTTCTTCTGGTTTCTATGACTCCACAGTCGGCCTGTTTGCCTTTAACCACTGTTTCTATTCCTTCTCATCTTCTCCAGGGGTGGCAAATCTGAGATGCTGGCCAAATTCACTTGCTGCCTCCTTTTTGTAGAGAAAGTTTTCTTGGAACACAGCCATGCCCATTTGTTTCTGTCAGTGGCTGCTTCCATGATACAATAACAGAGTTGAGGAGACACGGGCAAGACAGCATGGCCTTCAGAGGTGAACGTGAAACCATGTAACTCAGATTGGGACTTAAACCCACAGGCTGGGCTTCAAACCCAGCAAAACCCAGGCTGGGATTTGAACCCCTATGGTCTTTAACTGAAATCATGCACCTGGTCTCAGGACCTAACGCAGCTCTTTGATATCTCATCACAGAAAGAGTTCAGTGAGAGACAAAGGGGTAGGTAAGAAGTGGATTTATTTAGAGAGAAACACACTCCACAGACCATCTCAGAAGGTGAGAGCAGCTCTAGGGTATGGGGCTGTCAGATTTTATAAGGGTGGATAATTTCATAGGCTAATGAGTGGGAGGAGTGTTCTAGCTATTTTGGGTAAAGGGTGGGAATGTCCAGGAATTGGGCCACCGCCCACTTTTTGTCCTTTAAGGTCAGCCTTCGAACTGTCATGGCCCCTGTGGGTGTGTCATTTAGCTCGCTGATGTGTTACAATGAGTATAAACTGAGGTTCAAGGTCTAGTGGAAGTCGACTCTTTGGCCACCTTGGACCTGTTTGGTTCTAATCAGTTTATGTTGTGTCCTCAGGTTATGTCATCCTTTTAAAAGTTGTGCCCTGCCCCCTCCCCTCCAGTTTCAAAAGTATTTATTGCCTGGCTTTTTAGAGAGAAAGTTTGCCATTCCCTGAGCTTCTTGGCAGTATTCTTCTCTTCTTTAGATTAGAGGGTCCAGAATTCAATCTTATCCAATCTTACCCTTTTCTATTCACATTCTTTAAGTGATCTTAGTCAGTTTCTTGTCTTTAATTACCATCTTCCTGCCAATTCTGACCCGTCCCCTGTGAATTTCAGATACAAATATCAGACAGATATCTCAACATCTCCTCTTGGATAACTAATACAGGCTTTTGTTTGTTGTTCAGTTGCTATATCAGGCCCAACTCTTTGTGACCCCATGGACTGCTGCGGTGTGTCAGCCTCCTCTGTCCTTCACTATCTCCTGGAGTTTGCTCAGATTCATGTCCATTGAGCCAGTGATGCTATCTGGAATACGTTCACATTTTTTACTATCCACATTAAGTAATTTTTTCATTCAATATTGCAGATACTTCTGCATGTTAACAAGTGTATATTACTATTTTTAAACCATGTGTAATGGCCACAGACTAGCATATTTTCTGAATAGACCACAATTTTTTTTAACCATTCCCCTAAAGATGAGCACTTGTTCCCTTGGTATCATCAACACCCTGTGACGATGTCCACTGCATGCATTTTCACCACTTGTGTTTTTATAGGGCCAACTTTTGGTCAGTGTTCAAAGTAAGGCAAGACTAATTGTTGAAATATAGAAAATTTGTACCTAACTGTGTACAACTGACCAGTCTGCACTACTCAGGAAGCACCACTGTGTGCCTCAAGTCTCAGCCCCCTTGGCTGCCATGGCCTCTCTCAGGACCCACACCCTATCCTCACAGCCTGGAACCAAAGATCAATCCTTGCCTTAGCAAGGTCCCACCTAGGCAGACACTGTGGGAGGTCACTCCCATTCCAGGTCACTTTCATGATGTAGCAGTTTTGAATGTTTGATTATAAAACCTGTGTTACTAAGGCCTTAAAATAGATATAAGGTTGGAGTGGGTAGCCATTCTCTTCTCCAGGGGATCTTCCAAATCCAGGGATCAAACCCAGGTATCCTGCATTGCAGGCAGATTCTTTACCAGCTGAGCCACAAGGGAAGCCCACTCATTTGGGTATCTATTGCCAAAATTCTTCCTAAAAAACATGTTGCAGTTGAGCATTTATATGTCCTGAGAATGGGAAGTTTATTTAACTATAACTTAACCAACACTGTGGGCTACTCTGATAGATAGCTCAGTTGGTAAAGAATCCTCCTGGAATGCAGGAGACCCTGGTTTGATTCCTGGGTTGGGAAGATCCCCCAGAGAAGGGAAAGGCTACCCACTCCAGTATTCTTGGGCTTCCCTTGTGACTTGTAACAGGATGGTGTAACTTGAAACCACATTAAGGATCCAGCTTCAGGCTCATAAAGTCATCTAGCATTTTCCTACCTCACATGGTAATTTAAAAAGATGAAAACTTATGATATCTACGGAGCATTTTAAATGTCAATAAGTATAAGCCAAATGTAAAAGACTGTCACAAAACATTGCAATTTATAGTTGTTCTATACCAGTTTTAGGTACTGGCATCTCACATTCAAGACCCTTCAAAATCAGACTGAAATCTACCTAACTATCTGTATTTCTACTTTTTCCCAGCTTAGACTTTAACTCCAATTAAACAAAATGAATCACTCACTCCTACATGTACCAAGTCCATATCCAAGTTCCGCCCCTGCACCCCACACCTCAGTTTTTACTCTCTGGTATTTTCTTCTATCTTCCTTGTACTGGTAGAAGTTTTTAAAATTTTTATCCATTTGTTAAGTTCCAGCTTCAAGTTCCTTTCGTCCCACATAAGCTTCTCTTTTATCGATAGTATGAGCATGTGCTAAGTTGCTTCAGTTGTGTCCAGGTTCTTTCGACCCTATGGACTTTAACCTCCTAGGCACCTCTGTCCATGGGATTCTCCAAGCAAGAATACTGAAATGAGTTGCCATGCCCTCCTCCAGGGGATCTTCCTGACCCAGGGATTGAACCTGGTTCTCCTGTGCTGCAGCCAGATTCTTGACTGCTGAGCCACCAGGGAAGCCAGTGGGTAGTATGGTTATAGTGTAAATAAATGTCTTGGTATAACTAACTAAGTTACCAGGATATATTTAATTCCATTGGGGCAATTTACTACTTTAGAATCTTTGGTAAAACACTTGGGTTCCCTCATATAAATGGAGCTAAGGACTGTCCCTCACTTGGTCTCACCAGTCGAGTCAGTGAATCATCAACCTTAAGAGCTGTATGAGGAGCTGCAGAACATAAAAATGAACATGATGGAGCTACTGTCCTCAGACCAGAGTCTCCTAGAAGAGACAGACAATGGACAATGATGCCACTGAGGCCTGGGTACGCCATGCTCTGGGAATACAAAATAGCCTGCCAGATATTTTCAGCAAAAATATTTATCTTAATAATAAGACAGATCCTCACACCTGCCAGTGAGGTATGTTTGGATACACATGGGAAGTCTGAGTTCACTTGCTGTAGATGGAATACCTGCCTTAGGAGAAATGCAAACACGCAGGAAAAATTCTGTCATCTCAATGTAGCGAGCAGGCATGGCCCCACTTCCCCTGCGTCATTGGTCCAAGATGATGTGCTATGGATTCTGAAGGAAGAGGTGGAAAGTGATCAAGATCACGTGTCTTCTGGATGATAGAGACAGGAATAGTGTCCACTTCCCTTTTGGAGTAAGTGGAAGCAGAGTGAGTGATTTACCTTATATTAATATGAGCGGATGGAGCACTCATGGGATTAGAACATTAGTGTACTGTCTCTTCAAATTAAGGACGTCTGAGAATTAAAGGTTCTGAGAAACCCCCATGACTCACAAGATTGTATGTTCTTGCTGAGTGATCAGGCATCTAACCCCATGAATGTTAAGTGGAAAGGAATACATAAAGGCATGGCTGATTGCTTTAATGAAATGCAGGTATTCACAGTGAAGGTAACTTGGTAAGAGAGAGAGAACCAGAGACAGCAAGGATTTCCAAAAAAGAGCTGCCCTCCACTTAATGCAATTACAGGCTTTGAAGAATCCCAGAGCTATCTGGTAAAAGTAAGTTTATGAAGAATCTTTCAAATGTGAATAGGTCTGAATCCTGTTTCAACATTTCTTGAGCTTATAATCAGGAGTGAAGCATCCTTGTATATTGAAATGACTGAGAATCTACCCTAAAAACAGTTAAGCTTTAAAAGGAATTAATTCTAAAATCACATGAGCCTGTTCATATATATATATATATGTATGTGTGTGTATGTCTGTGTGTGTATATATAAATCCTCTGAGTCATTATTGAACAAAAAAATGTAAAAATAAAATGAAAAATCATGACCTTGTCTGGACTAAGAAACAATTATTTACCTATTTAGGGAAATAGCTTTACATTCTGGTCCTTTTGGGCAATCATAGAAAGATGAGATATACAAGATATTTTCACTAAATCATTGTGTTTTGCAAGTTTAATACCCAGTGTTTTTAGACTGGCAGTTTGGAGCTCACATAAAAGAGACTGTTGGACCTGAAAAGGCCATTGACCATGAACCAATTCAAATCCAGTTTCTTACGGATGAGAAAAATGAAGCTAGATAAGGGACTGACTCTCTTTAAATCTTTAAACTATGCAGAAATAGCTGATAGAAAACATGCCAGAACTCAGGAACATGGAATAGATGTAATTTCAAATGCAAGTCTGATATTATCAAGCTCAAATTATAAAATTNTTGGGGGGTGGGGAAGAACTCTAAACTGGTTTTTTTCACTGAATACAACAAACCAAAAACTGGTTCAAATTATTCAGAAGCTAGAGTAATCCTCTACATGAAAAATATCAAAATTAAAGTCTGGCCTAATTCAAATGATTGTTATCATAATCTTACCATTTGGAACCCATGTTCTCTTAAAAAAAAAAAAAATCATGAAATTGAGAGTTTTGTAGAAAACCCAGTATTTACTGTCTTGGTCTGAAAGTTGAGATCAATAGCATAATTTCTTAACATTCTGATGAAGAAATGATCCTCAATCTTAATTTAACTCGGACCTCCCTGGTGGCTCAGTGGTAAAGAATCCGCCTGCAAAGATAAGAGACACAGGTTCGGTCTCCGAGCTGGGAAGAGCCTACAGGCCACGTGGAGCAACTAAGCCCATGTGCCACAACTACTGAGCCTGTGCTCTGCGACAAGAGGAACCCCTGCGATGAGAAGCCATCACACCATAGCTAGAGTGGCTCCCGGTCTCCACACCTAGAGACAAGTCCATGCCGCAGTGAAGATCTAGCACAGCCGAAAATGATAAAGTTATTTAAAAAGATAAACTCACAGCATGAGTTAAAGTATGCCAGATGTTATGACTGATCCATGGAAGAAGTTGGGTGTTTTCTCTTCCTCATGAAAGCTCTCCTGAGTAGGACAGAGCACTCCCGAAAGAGAGGGAAAGGATATCCTACCTCAAAAAGGGTCTGTGCCTCAGTTAGGGGGAGCTTGATCGGTGGAGCCAGAGGAAGAGCTGCCATTGGCTGGGAGGACATCCAATCCAGAGCAAGGTGTGCAAACCGCAGGAAGACTTCAAGCATAAATTCAAGGGCAATGTTCCATATGAGAACCTAAGTGCCAAAAGGCTACTGGAAGAAATGGGAAGAGTCTTGAGGTTGTGAATTATTTCCTTTGCCTCACAGGGGCAGTGGCAGCTGGGGATCTGGATCAAGTGCTTTGGGAAAAGAAGTTGGCTGGAATGCAGGGGGGTGTTTGGTTCCAGTCACACAGCACTGGGACCAAAGTCAACCACATCTCAATGCAGACAAGGCAACACTTCCCCTGGGAAAAATAGGGCGGTGTTTAAAGAGAATGACCAATGCACTGGGGTAAAAAGATGCTCAATGTGCCAAGGTTCCAGATTTGTTACAGGAAGAGGGAAAGAGTAGGGATATAAAGAAAGCTAAAGAAAGAACATGAGAAGGTGGATGAAGGAGAGAAAAGAAGAGGGTATTAGGGAGGGGAGAGAAGAGAAAAACAGATCTTAAAAATTCAGATTCTCTCAAAGCAGACACTGCAAGATAATGAGACACTTAAGTCCTATGGAACTCTGGTTCTCACCCCAGATGTGAGCACAGTACAGTAGGGATACATGGAATTTGTCATGAGACATGGAGTCTTGCTCAATCACTTACTAGATGGATACCACTGAGTGAATCACCTTCTCTACACGTTTTTTTTCTCCTGCATAAAATTCAAATGAAAGATGTATTTATGGTCTTACTGTGAACATGAAGAAACATACATAAACCTGTTTTGTAAGGCATGCATCATTCTGCACATGGCCATTATCTTGCTATACTTGTACATCACATAATGTTTTCCTTTAGTCTCCTTAGAAAGCACAGTTATCAAGAGGTGATTGTGAATGGACAGCCAAGAAATGGGTGAATCCTCACAAATCAGAAGCTAGCCATGGGGTTCAGCACCAGTGCAGGTGTGACCTTTACCTGTCCTGTCCCAGACTTTGTACCAGTGGTGGAGCATGAGCCAGGGGTGTTGCAGAGACATTCTCAAATCCTTGGTTCTTTTAGTTAAGTGGTACAAGGAAAGTGGCTGATGGTAAACTACAGGAAAACACACCCCTTCACCTTTCCATGGCTATGTAGTTCAAATTCTGGTCTTTGTGCCTCCAAGTACCGATTTTCTTGGTATGTGTATGTGCTCAGCTATGTCCAACTCTTTGCAACCCCATGGACTGTAGCCCACCAGGCTCCTCTGTCTGGCAATGTCCCAGGCAAGAATACTGGATTGGGTTGCCACTTCTTCCGCCAGGGGAACTTCCTGACACAGGGATCAAAGCCTCATCTTTTGTGTCTCCTGCATTGGCAGATGGGTTCTTTACCAATAGTGCCATGTTTATAAATACTAACCAGTAAAAAAAAAAAAAAAAGTTAAGAAGAATGAATTTCTTTTATTTTAAATGAACAGGTTTTGCATGGATTTATACCCCCCCCCCCAAAGGAGCTTGGAGATAAAACTACAGCCTGAGGGACTGGTTTTTCCCTCTGTACTGAGCCTGGAGAGCATAGCATTTGAAGTCCATGAGGTTTATTTGAAATCTGGCTCAGGTGGTGCAACTGGTAAAGAATCTGCCTGTCAATGCAGGTGACGTGGATTCAATCCCTGGGTTGGGAAGATCCCATGGAGAAGGAAATGGCAACCTGCTACTGTTTTCTTGCCTGGAAAATTCCATGGACAGAGGAGCCTTGCAGGGGCTACAGTCCATGGGATCACAGAGTCTGACATGACTGAGCACACACTGGTTGGCTTCATTCTATCTAAACTGTGAGCTGGGTGGGGAGGGGTCAACTATCAGACTGGGACAAGGATTCCTGTCTCCAGTATTCATGGCACCTGCCTGCACCTCCTGTGAGTTCCTCTTCAATAGCAGCTGAGTCTCAAATTTAGCTGCATATTGGACTAACTGGGCTTCCCTGATAGCTCAGTTGGTAAAGAATCCGCCTGCAATGCGGGAGACCCAGGTTCGATCCCAGGGTTGGGAAGATCCCCTGGAGAAGGGAAAGGCTACCCACTCCAGTATTCTAGCCTGGAGAATTCCATGGACTATATATACTAGGAGTCTCAAAGAGTTGGACACGACTGAGTGGCTTTTACTTTCACTTTAGGACTACCTGGGGACTTTTTAAAATCCCAGTGTCTCTCCCACCCCAGATTCAAGTAAAACAGTATCTCCTAGGACCCAGGCATTACTACTACTTCTAGCTACTCAGCAGACAAGTTTGAAAACTTATGTTCTAGAGTCAACCTTTCCTATGCCTTGAGGAAAATATCAAATTTTGTATTAATGTCAATAATAGGGGCTCAATTGAAGGAGTCCCTGTTCTCCTTGGGCTGTGGCAACAAGCACTTTCCCTGTCTTATTCCACCCTGGTCCTCACTGCAGCTTCTAAAGCAAATGCTGCTATTATTCCCATTTTACAGCAGAGCCACCTGATGCCTGTCCAAGAGAAACACCTTGATCAAGGCCAAGAGGGAAAGTCCAGAGTAGAACCAGGAGCTCTCATGGACCAGGCTCTACTGCATCCCTAACCTAACCGGCAGGCCTTCTATGGCTCAGAGAGGAGTCACTGAGGTTTAGCTAGTGACTGTCTATTAATCTCTGCTCATGACTCAATAAAAAAATTCATTATAGATCAAGACAGCTGACCTTAAGGTGTGAGTCTTCCATCAATTGCATAAGTGTACTGGACTTACACATGATGCCAATGTGGGGTGCCAAGGAAGAACACTGACTTTTGCAGTTTCCCAAAGGGCTATTTTCAGGAAAACACAGGGCTGCTACACATAGTTTTATTTTAAGGCTGGTTCTACTTGATTCTATTGACTGACCATCCAGATGTTAAGACTTCATGATGGCAGAAAGCAAATAAGAACTATAGAGCTTCTTGATGAAGGTGAAGGAGGAAAGTGAAAAAAGTTGGCTTGAAAATCAACATTCAGAAAACTAAGATCATGGCATCTGGTCCCATCAGTTCGTGGCAGATAGATGGGGAAACCCTGGAAACAGTGACAGACTTTATTTTGGGGGACTCCAAAATCATTGCAGATGGTGACTGCAGCCATGAAATTAAAAGACACTTGCTCCTTGGAAGAAAGGTTATGACCAACCTAGATAGCATATTAAAAAGCAGTGACATTACTTTGCCAACAAAGGTCCTTCTAGTCAAAGCTATGGTTTTTCCAATAGTCATGTATAGATGTGAAAGTTGGACTATAAAGAAAGCTGAGCACCAAAGAATTGATGTTTTTGAACTGTGATATTGAAGAAGACTCTTGAGAGTCCCTTGGACTGCAAGGAGATCCAACCAGTCCATCCTAAAGGAGATCAGTCCTGGGTACTCATTGGAAGAACTGATGCTAAAACTGAAACTCTAATACTTTTGCCACCTCATGCAAAGAGTTGACTCATTGGAAAAGACTCCGATGTGGGGAGAGATTGGGGGAAGGAGGAGAAGGGGACAACAGAGGATGAGATGGTTGGATGGCATCACCAACTTGGTGAACATGAGTCTGAGTTGCTCCAGGAGTTAGTGGTAGACAGGGAAACCTGGCGTGCTGCAGTCCATGGGGTCGCAAAGAGTCGGACATGACTGAGCAACTGAACTGAAAACTTCATAGACGCGTCCACCCATGCCATCACGACCTAACTTCCCACAGGAGGACCTGAAATCCAGCCCGAGCTTTTATCTGCTCTCTCCTCCAAAGTAAACCTGAAAGAGGATGAAAACCATGTAGGGTGAGAAATAGTTCTTTATCATAGTTATTTTAGGATAGCTTTTGATAAAAAGTCTAAGGACAAGTTTTCAGAGGTCTTGAAGTTCCCTACAAGACTTAAAAAAATTGTAATGTCATTGATTATCACTGAACAATTTAAAATAGCATATTCTGAACTATTGGCAAAACTGCTTTATTTCCAAATCTTTCCTCACAGTTTCAGTGTCCAAGTTTGCAATTATATTTACAAATGAATTGTCACCAGTCATACAGGGTTACTTTAACTGTCCCAGGCTAATGAGAAAAAAACAAAGGCAGATTTAGTAGGCACAGGATGATCTCCTGCCGAGTGAACTCTAAATGACATCACTCTGAACTGTGGGATGAAGGCTCTGAAGCAGTCCAAAAAGCGGTGAAAAAAATGAGCTTCAGTCCAACAGATTGGAAAAGGCATACACAAATTAAAGGAATAGTCCATATCACAGCCCTGGTGCAAGCAGCAATTTAGTTTCAGCACAATTAATAACTCCAATTAATAACTCTTGACAATTTAAATTATTTTTGCTTTCGTAATTTGTTTGGTTTTAGCTTGTTAATTTGTTTTGACTTCAAAGTAGTATGGATTAAAAACAACTTTAGGTCTAGTTTTGTGTGGATGCATATTTAAACAATACGAGGATAAAATAATTTAATTCCATATTGCAGGGTGTGTGAAAACATTTATCTTTGAAAGGATCCATGGACACTGGATTTTGATTCAGACCAGCATGGAAGTTTAGCTCTCATGGTGTTGGGTGAGTTCCTGGGAGGGACCATGCCCTACCAGCAACAGCTCCCCATGGACCAAGGATGGGAAATCCATGGCACAAAACATTTTGCACAATTTCACTGACATTTAAGAGATTTTGTTTTAAGCTGTTCATCTAATTTTTCTCTTCTTAGACTCATGTTAATGTTCCAATTAAATAGAAAATGAGGAAATGGAAAAAAAATGTGTTTTTAATAAATTGAATTTCCATTTGGGTTTTATTAAAATCGCCATGGAAATTGCCCCGGGAAAGTTTGTCTCAGAAAATAATGATATCAGTGATCATTTCTATTCTTGTGATTAAAAAAAAGAGGTACTATTATGTGTGGACAAAATGTAGGCAGCATAGTAGGCAGTGCCACTCACTGGGGAGCAGGGTCAGGGCAAGAATGATCTTGCTCCCTTGTGAATTCCTCACACCCCAAACAGGTCCTAACGTAGGACAGGGAAGTGCTTGCTAGTTAATTACCGTGTCTAACTTGGCACGCCGCCCTCCAGGATTCACAGCTGGAATGTTCCCACAGCCCTGCCGCTGCATTTAGGATCCAGTGAAGCAATCCCAAGACAGACCTCCTGCAACTCAGCTCAAGTCAGCCCAGAGGTATAAATATCCCATTCTCTGCTCCTGGTAACACATCTCCCTGATTCTGAACCTCTAGTTCAGGAAAAGGGGCCCTAAACTGATCTTGTTCTCTGGAGATCGGCATGCTTTCTCTGAATTTATCCTCCTAGGTCCTGTGGGTGTCAGTCACCTGCTTGCCTCTGCCTCTGCCTGCTCAGCTGCCAGGTGATGCCATTGCTCATGAAGGAGGTGGCAGACATGGAGACTGAGATTCTGGGCTGAGCAGACACGTGGTGACTTGTTCAAGGGAGAAAACAGGTATACAGCTTTCTACGTGTCTGAATCTGGCCAAGTTATTTATTCACCATCTCTGGCTCTGAGTTTTCATCTGTAAAATGAGCTTAAAAATAATTTATAAACCAGTTATGAGGAGCAAATGAGTTAATTTGTATAAAGCATTTGGAACAATTCCTGACTCACAGTAGCCATGCAAAAATACAGGGTGTATTTATTTATTTTTTTTAGTTCTCTCATATGCCCATGGAGGAAGGGACAACAGAGGATGAGATGGTTGGATGGCATCATCAACTCAATGGACATGGATTCTGGGAGTTGGTGATGTGTAGGGAGGCCTGGCATGCTGTGGTTCATGGAGTCGCAAAGAGTTGGACATGACTGAGCGACTGAACCGAACTGAACTATGCCCACACTCATGCCAAATGGTCCTGGCACTGATTATACACTGCCCTGGAAACCACTCCAGCCACTGAATTCTGGTTTTCTGATCTACTTTCTCCTTCCTCCTCTGGTTAACTGCTATCCTCTTCCCTACTTGAGGGTCCTTATCATCAGGTCCTTCATTCAGTTCAGTTCAGTTGCTCAGTTGTGTCTGACTCTTTGCAACCCCATGGACTGCAGCATGCCAGGCCTCCCTGTCCATCACCAACTCCCAGAGCTTGCTCAAACTCATATCCATTGAGTTGGTGATGCCATCCAACCATCTCATCCTCTGTCACCCACTTCTCCTCATGCCTTCAATCTTTCCCAGTGTCAAGGTCGTTTCTAATGAGTCAGTTCTTTGCATCAGGTGGCCAAAGTATTGGAGCTTCAGCATCAGTCCTTCCAATGAATATTCAGGACTGATTTCCTTTAGGATGGACTGGTTGGATCTCCTTGCAGTCCAAGGGATTCTCAAGAGTCTTCTCCAACACCACAGTTCAAAAGCATCAGTTCTTCGGTGCTCAGCTTTCTTTATAGTCCAACTCTTACATCCATACATGACTACTGGAAAAACCATAGCTTTGACTAGACAATCCTTCATTAAACAATACCTAACTACTGTTTCATAGTCTTTAATCCCTGTAGGGTCCTAGGTTGGCCTGACCCTCCCCTGAACAGACTTCATTCTGACTCTTGTTCAGGTATAAACATGAGGATTTTCCTACAATAGAATGCATCCTTAACTGGTTCTCCAGGGCCAATCAAGTGGGTGCTAAATGCTCCTATTTCTTCACTGTCCTGTGAGCAATCCCCTAGGTGTAGTCAAGAAAGGGATGCTTATAGAAAGGGGGAAACAATGGGAGCCATCACTGGCAGGTCCTTTTTGCCTCTGCACATGCTGAAAACCACACTCACACAGCACAGTATCTACAGAGGAAGCTACAGAGTTCCTTTCTTTTTTTTTTTTTTTTGCAAATATTTTTCGTACTACCAAAAGGAGGACTGGAATTAAGCAAATAAGACCCAGGTTCGATCCCTGTGTTGGGAAGATTCCCTGGAAGAAGAAATAGCAACCAACCTTAGTATTCTTGCTTGGAAAATCCTGTAGACAGAAGAGCCTGGGGGGCACTGGTCCCTAGGGTCACAAAAGAGTCAGACATGACTTAGGGACTAAACAACAAACATGGCACTTTAATAAAAACTGTATGTTAGAAACTCTGAGTTTGGGGTCGATTTGTTTTTACAAGGTTGGAATTGAAAACTTAAAGACACATTTACTTTGGGGATCCTCATCACCAGTCACTGTGACACTCCCCTCTGTACCTCTAGGGCAGAGAGTGGGAAGTGGCAAAATAAAAGCTGAGTGCTCATCTCATCAGTAGTAGCTATTGCAGAAGGGCTCAGTATATGCCATCACCCACAGATGCAGAATTCAATGCTATGAGGGCTCTTGTGCTCTTTACGCCAGTATTTTGTATGGGTCAGGAAAATCTAGCTCAAACATTTTTGGAATCAGTGTCAATCTTGTCTTTAGAATGTTCTTCTTTCTTCTTTGTTTAATCCCTTATGTTCTAGATCTATCTTCAGGAATGACTTTGAACTATTCTCATAAGCCCCCCATAGTAGCCCTCCCAATGTGTAAAGACATTGTCCCTGAGTATTTCTCATTCCCTCCTGGGAGTTCAGAGCAGTGGAGAGTGGAGCAGGAAAACCATTGCCTGAGATGACAACCTGTAATTTCAGCTAATTGTCTCTAAAGTTTCTCTTCCTTCCTCATCCTGAGACTGACACTGACGGCCAGTATCTAAGCACTGCTTCTGGTGGATCAGCCAACCAAAGATAACTCAAGACTGAGACCATGTATCCTCAAACNCTCTGAGTTTGGGGTCGATTTGTTTTTACAAGGTTGGAATTGAAAACTTAAAGACACATTTACTTTGGGGATCCTCATCACCAGTCACTGTGACACTCCCCTCTGTACCTCTAGGGCAGAGAGTGGGAAGTGGCAAAATAAAAGCTGAGTGCTCATCTCATCAGTAGTAGCTATTGCAGAAGGGCTCAGTATATGCCATCACCCACAGATGCAGAATTCAATGCTATGAGGGCTCTTGTGCTCTTTACGCCAGTATTTTGTATGGGTCAGGAAAATCTAGCTCAAACATTTTCGGAATCAGTGTCAATCTTGTCTTTAGAATGTTCTTCTTTCTTCTTTGTTTAATCCCTTACGTTCTAGATCTATCTTCAGGAATGACTTTGAACTATTCTCATCAGCCCCCCGTAGTAGCCCTCCCAATGTGTAAAGACATTGTCCCTGAGTATTTCTCATTCCCTCCTGGGAGTTCAGAGAGGTGGAGAGCGGAGCAGGAAAACCATTGCCTGAGATGACAACCTGTAATTTCAGCTAACTGTCTCTAAAGTTTCTCTTCCTTCCTCATCCTGAGACTGACACTGACGGCCAGTATCTAAGCACTACTTCTGGTGGATCAGCCAACCAAAGATAATTCAAGACTGAGACCATGTATCTCAAACTATGTTCTAAAGAAAAGGGGTGGGGGCGGAGACATTG
>SJYQ01001103.1:162784-213760 GCA_006410935.1 Redunca redunca | reverse complement strand
TGTTTGTTTCCTTTTTTTTTTTTTTAAGGTGTAGGTTTTAATATAAAGGACCACTCAATAGAATTCCTTTTCACTAAAATCAGAAATATATCTGATACTTTTATTTTCTATAATTTCATTTACATGATATTCTTAGAAAGCAAAAATTTAGGGACAAAAAATAGATCAGTGGTAGCCCAAGTGAATTTATTGGGGTAATGAAACTGTTCTATCTGTCTTGATTATGGTTTGGGTATATGACAATATGTACTTGCAAAACAGAGTTTTAAGAAAAAAGGTAAACTTTCCTTTTTCTTTTTTACAGGAAAATCACACATCAGAGGATATAATTTTGCTTACAAAAAATATGTAATATTGAATTCATCAAAATTAAAAATTTTGTACTACAAATGGCACCATTCCATACAGTGAAACACAGGCACAAAATTAAAAAAAAAAATTTAATCATTTGTCTCATAACAGACCATCCTGAATACATAGAGAGTACTCTCGAAAGTGAAAGTTGCTAAGTCATATCCGACTTTGCAAGCCCATGGACTGTAGCCCACCAGTCTCCTCTGTTCATGTAATTCTCCAGGCAAGAATACTGGAATGGGTAGCTGTTCCCTCTCCAGGGGATCTTCCCAACCTAGGAATTGAACCAGGATCTCCTGCACTGTAGGCAGATTCTTTACCACTGAACTACCAGGGAAGCCAAAGAGTGCTCTTACAACTTAGTAATAATATGTTTAAAAGGCCAATAGAGAAAGCACATGACTAGATATTTCTCCAAAGATACAAAAATGACTGGGGGGTTGGGAGCAGGAGGAGAAGGGGATGACAGAGGATGAGATGGTTGGATGGCATCACTGACTCAATGGACATGGGTTTGGGTGGACTCCAGGAGTTGGTGATGGACAGGGAGGCCTGGTGTGCTGTGATTCACGGGGTGGCAAAGAGTCAGACATGACTGATCAACTGAATTGAACTGAATAAGCACATAAAATTGATTACCATCACTAGATATTATCAAAACCAGAATAAGTTGGCACCTCATATCCACTATTATGTCTACAAAGAAGAGAAAATAACATGTGCTGGTGAGGATACAGAGAAACTGTAACCTTCCTATTTTGCTGGTAGGAAGATGAAATGGTGTAACTGCTACCTTTAAAAAGTTTGGTGATTCCTCAAAATTTTAAACACAGTTTTTGTATGACTCAGCAGTCCCACTGTTGGTTATGTACACCAAAGAAACATAAATATATGTATACACAAAAATTGCACGTGAATTTTCCCTAGTTTTTTACTAAGGTAAAAAACATAGGACATGAAATGTATTATCTTGGCCATTTTTAAGTGTGCAGTTCAGTAGTATAAAATATATTCGTAATGTTATGTGACCATCACCACCATCCATCTCCAGTTCTCTGTAATTTTGTACAACTAAAACTCTACACCTATTCAGTAATAATTCCCCATTTCCTCCACTTCATAGCTGCTGGCAACCACCATTCTATTTTTTTGTCTCTATGATTTTGACTTCAATAGGCATCTCATGTAAATGAAATCATGCAGTCTTTGTCTTTTTGTGACTGACGTATTTTACTGAGCATAATGTTCTTATGGTTTATTCATGTTGTAGCATATGTCAGAATTTCCTTCTTTTTTAAGGCCGAATAATATTCCTCTGGATGTGTATGACACATTTTGCTTATCCATTCATCCTTCAGTGGACATCTGGCTTGCTTCCACAACTTAGCTACTGTGAATAATTTTACTATAAACACAGGTATACAAATCTCTCTTCAGAACCCTGTTTTTAATTCTCTGGGATATATATTCAAAAGTGGGATTACAGGCTCATGTACATGACTATTTATTGCAATGTTATTCATATTAGTCAAAAGTAGAAATAATCCAAATGTCCATCAATTGATAAATGGATAAATAAAGTATGGCATATCCATACAATGAAACTATTACCCTCCACTATAAAGGAATTACTCATACATGTTACTACATGAATAAACTTTGAAAACATAGGGTCAAGTTAAACTGGCCAGCCAGAGAAGACTATATATTGTATAATTTTATTCACATAAAATATCCATAGTTGGCAAATTTATAGAGACAGAAATCAGATTAATGCTTACCAGGTAATGGGGTAGGGGAAATTAACAAGTACTGATTGCTAATGGATGCATGCATGTTTAGTTACTCAGTCATGTCCAACTCTTTGTGATCTCATGGGCCGTGATCTGCCAGGCTCCTCTGGCCATGGGATCCTCCAGGCCAGAATACTGGTATGGGTAGCTCTTCCCTTCTCCAGGGGATTTTCCTATCACCAGGGATTGAACCCAGGTCTCCTGTATTGCAGGTGGATTCTTTATTGTCTGGAGTGATGAAAATGTGCTAAAATTGGTTTGTGGTGATGATTGTGAAAGCAATTCAATTGTGCACTTGAAATGGTGAGTTATATGATATATGACTTATATATCAATAAAACTCTTACAGTAATTATACCCCAATAAACCTGACTAAAAGAGAAACAGCTTTAAACTTCCAAAGTTCAAAGAGGGCAAAACACACAAGCAGAAAGTTTCTCTTTAAAAGGAATAAAAATAACCAATACCATATACAAGGATGTTCAGTTTATCAATTGTCAAACTAATATAAATAAACCAAAAATCAAATCTGTTTTCTCCAATAAGATTCACAAAAATGAAAGATTGGCAATAACCAGTGTTGATGAAAGTGAAAGTGTATGGAAGTTGTTCAGTTGTGTCCAACTCTTTGCAACCCCATGGACTATACGATCCATGGAATTCTCCAGGCCAGAATACTGGAATGTAAATGACACTTGTCCTTTACCTGTTTGTAGACAGAACTAGAATCTCCTGGAACAGGCTGTATAGTTCTGAGTGTTTTTTCCCCTAAATTTTATATAACTTTTCCATGGCAAAAAAAGAATCTACAATAAGGAATACACATCCATACACTATAGTACTGTGTCTGTGCTTACTTTTTCATTTCAAAGGTAATTATTAAACAAGGCTCAGTCTGGTTATATCCTGCCCCTTTGAGTCAGTCTTTTGTGACTGAAATAACCAATAGCATGCCATAGCCATGACTTCTGAAACTAGGGTCATAAAAGCAATACAGCTTCTGGTTGTCTCAGGACACTTGCCTTGGAGAAGTCTGAGGCTGCCATCTCGTCAAGAAGCCCAAACTAACTCACGTATAGAAAACATGCAGCGAGCTACTCAGAGCAGATGAAACGAAGAGAAGAGACGACCAGTTAGCCCCCTGGGACTTTAGCCTCCCACTGTTCCAGCTCCAGCCACTCTCTGCCCATAACTACATAAGGAACACCAAGTCAAAATGCCCAACTAAGCACCTCCCCAAATCCTGACACCCCAAAATCATAGAGATAAATGATTGTTATTGTTTTAAGCAATTTGGGGGAGTTGTTATACAGTAACAGATACCGAACAGAGAAAGAGAATACTAACCCAGAACAGAACACATAGAATACTACCCTCAGTAAGTTCTAATTTAGTGAGAAAATAATCACTCAATAATTTACCTAAATTACCTAAATAATTATAAAGGAGATAGCTATAAGTGCTGCTATAAGTGCTACATGAGAAAAACAATTAGAGTATAGGAACTCAGAGAAAGGGAAGAGCAGGTGTTCAAAAAGTTAACATCAAAACTCTCAGAGGAGTCAGTGGGGGAGCTTAAGGTGATGAAATTTGGACATGTCAAGGTGAGGAAATTCCAAGTGAAAGGAACAAGTTACCCACAAATGTGTAACTAGTTCAATACATAACTCGCACATTTCTCAACTATAATGGCCAGTTCGAATCCTATGGGACAAGATTAGCATTTCTATGACATCTTTTGTCATTTTTCCTTATGGCAAAATAACCTTATATTTTTGCATTCAACATGGAACTCATATCCATTTTATTTGATATATATTATTTTGAGAGTTGAGATTTATGACATCCTTTGTAGTCATAAAAACCACATTGCGATGAGCCTATCCCTCTGGCAGGCTTTGGTAAAAACTAGAAAGAATGATACACTGCTATGCTTAAAATGGACAGCCAACACGGACCTTCTGTATAGCACATGGAACTCTGATCAGTGTTATGTGGTGGCCTGGCTGGGAGGGGTGCTGGGGGAGAATAGATAACGTGTATATGTATGGCTGAGTCTCCTCACTGTTCATCTGAAACTGTCACAGCATTGTTTGTTCTTCAGCTATCTTCCAATACAAAATAAAAAGTTTTAAAAAACACTACAGAGTAAATAATAAAGAAGAAAAAGCATTTTACAAAAAAAAAAAAAGAAGAATGAGCTTCGTCCTGATCTTAATCTCACAGTGGCACGTCAGGGTACCTGGCCTTATAACAAAGGTGAATGAAGAGATGACCGAAGGCAGGACTAAGGGAGTTAACATCCGTGCCTGAGGGGGTCTGGGAAAGTAACCTTTTAACTGAATCATTAAGGACTCAGTTATACCAGGCAGGAAGAGAAAGACTTCCAGGCACAGAAGACAGAAAGAAAAATGGCCCCGAAACATAAAGCATGGTGTGTTTTGGAAACTGCAAATAGTTCAATAGACCCAAGAGCAATATTTAAGTGGGGAAGCGAAGACTTGAGAAGGCAGCAGGAGCCAGCGTGCTGAGGAGTTTGGACTCCATCCCAAAGGTGACAGAATCTTTGAAAGGTCACGCGTTATTGAGTCCACACATTCGAATCGTAATTATTTCTCCCACAGCCAATTTCTCTATGTATGGTTTCTGGGACTAGAATGCAATCTTTGATGAAAAGCCATCTCACTTTTGCCTACTTTAAAATTCTGTCATCTATCTCCCCAGTGGATGGCATTCACCCTAATGATGGGATCTAATGTAGCCTGAAAGAAATGCCACCTTACAGGAATCAGAGACAATCTATTCCAAAGTGTTTTCCACTGACTGTTCTTGCTGAAAATGTGGTTTCTCATGCCATGAAATTTGATGATTCCATAAAGACACTAATTGTAATTATTTATGGACTGTGGCTCTGTCAGCCACATTCTATCTCCTAGAGATGGATTAATTACAAATTGAGGACCCCCCTCACCCCCACAAAAACCACATTATTAGTCTGTTCCCACTGTTAGGAAATCTGGTGGTAAATAATTCAAGATAAATACAATCCCAGTGGGGAATTGCAAGTGCCTATATTTCATGACCCATGACATCCCTTGTGACGTGTGATGCTGTGCTGAGGGACCATGGGCTCCATAATGAGCCCTCACATATTAGCATTGCTTCCTTTGGTTTGGCTTTTCTGATCTGCCTGAAGCCTTGTCATTCATCATCCTCAGCAATGAAGGACAACTCTTCCAGAAAACTCATTCCCATATTTCTTCTCTTCTGCAAAACTGATGGTGCTCTAAATGTTTTAGAACATTTCCCCTGCACCCCCCCCACCCCCTGCTTCAGGTTCTTTAGAGCGCTGGAAAGACAGTTTACATTCAGCCACCATTGTTGAGTAAAGATATCTGGTTTTACTCTATTGAGGAAAAAACCCTTCCTGAGTAATTAATAATTCTGGCTTTTGCATGGTAGACAGTGCGGAATGGGTCTAGTCTCAAGTAGTTTACTGTATAGAACAGAAAAAGGCCATTTTACCTTTACTCATCTTTTGGTAACCTGGCAGATCTGTAAGCACTTTGCTGTTGTTCAGTTGCTAAGTGATGTCTGACTCTTTGTGACCCCATGGACTGCATCATGCCTGGCTCCCCTGGTCCTTCACTGTCTTTCAGAGTTTATCCAAACTCATGTCCATTGAGTCAGCGATGCCATCCCACCATCTCATCCTCTGTTGCCCCCTTCTCCTCTTGCCCTCAATCTTTCCCAGCATCAGAGTCTTTTCCAATGAATCAGCTCTTCACATCAGGTGGCCAAAATATTGGAGCTTCAGCTTTGGCATCAGTCCTTCCAATGAATATTCAGAGTTGATTTCCTTTGGGATTGATGGTTTGTAAGTACTTAAGTTTTATCATTTCTTCTTCCCTTCTAAGTCCTCATCAGATAAAGACATGAGATTGACCATTTTCTTCCCTTACTATCTATACTGCTGCTGCTGCTAAGTCGCTTCAGTCATGTCCCACTCTGTGCAACCCCATAGATGGCAGCCTACCAGGCTCCTCTGTCCCTGGGATTCTCCAGGCAAGAATACTGGAGTGGGTTGCCACTTCCTTCTCCAACTATCCATACAGTGTCCCCCCAAATATTCAAAGGTATACGCTTCTAACCATAAAATGTGGCTTCATGTATCTACTTTAAAATATTTTTTCTTGCTGCATATTCACATACTACACAGATACACAAAGTCTAAGTAATTTTCTGTTACCATTTTTCACACAGCTCCTCACTAAGGAGTAGAGGGAAACTCTAAGATGATCCTTTTTCATTTGATTTTGGGCATTGTCCAATTCTACTGATTCTCTTGCCTAAGTTCCATCTTCATCCCTACTGCACATTGGATTGTGTATACTTACTTGCACTTTTATGGATCATTTGAAGAAACTGTTTAGTCTTTTGAGCTTAGTGGAGGAGATGGCTGAAGTTTTGCATTATAGGATCAGCTGAGCATTAGACTTTATATAGGATTAGATAGCAGAATGCCAACTTGACTTCTGTTAATAGCTGTGCAACACTATTGTATTAAGCATGTGATAAACATGTTATCTCACGAAGCTTCATTTTTCTTATGGTAAAATAAGGAAACAAGTAACAAGTATTGTGAAGAGTAAAAGAGGGAGAGGGTGGGATGAGATGGGAGAATGGCATTGAAATATGTAAAAAAAAAAAAAAAAGAATACTGTAGTGGGTTGCCATTTCCTTCTCCATGATACTGACATCACTTCAGAATTGCATATTTTATTGCTCTGTGACTATTTCAATAATTTGAATAAAGTTTGTGAAATATTAAAAAAAAAAATTAAAATCATTCTAGGGGGAGCATTAGCATGGTACTTGGCATATAGAAAACGCTAAACAAATGCAGGTTGCTAATCTCATTATTTTTTCTACTCTTTACAAAAAGAACTGTGGATGTTTGTCTCTATTTCTTTGGGCTGCCCTGGTGGCTCAGTAGTTAAGAATCTGCTTGCTAATACAGGAGATAAGAATTTGACCCCTGGGGTTGGGAAGATCCCCTGGGAGGAAATGGCAACCGACACCAGTATTCTTGCCTGAAAATTTGATGGACAGAGAAGCCTGACAGGCTATAGTCCATAGGATTGCAAAGACTCAGAAATGACTAAGTGATCATGACATTGATGATTTATTTCTTTACGAATAATGTCACACCTTAGTAGACACATAGCTCCCTGTTTCTTCATGGAATGTTCTATTCTCCAGCCTACTGTTTATGTGTTCTGCCCCTACAAGGGGATTTATCCTCTCTTACACAGAAATGAACTCTGCGCAGAAAATGGCTGCCTTGACCCTTTCTGTACAATACTATTTTAATCAAACTTTCTCTTCCAAAGTTTACCTTGCCCAGTATTGAAACTTTAGGTGTACCTCTGGTGAATCATTTCTTCTTGTCATTATATTTGCTACATTAGTTCATATTATACTGTTTTATGGGGCGGTGGCAGAGAGGAGCTACCTCACACCCGAGGTCAGGGACAGCAGCCCAGAGGAGTAACCCCACGTCTAAGGAGTGGTGGCTGCGTGGGTGCAGGAGGGCAGAGAGGAACTGCCCTCTGGTTCAAGGTAGGAGGGGCGGCTGTGAGGAGATACTCCTCGTCCAAGGTAAGGAGCAGCAGCTGCACTTTGCTGGAGTGGCCGTGAAGATATACCACATGTCTAAGGTAAGAGAACCCAAGTAAGATGGTAGGTGTTGCGAAAGGGCATCGGAACCTGAAACCATAATCACAGAAAACTAGTCAATCTGATCACATGGACCACAGCCTTGTCTAACTCAATGAAACTAAACCATGCCGGGTGGGGCCACCCACGATGAGCAGGTCATGGTGGAGAGGTCTGACAGAATGTGGTCCACTGGAGAAGGGAATGGCAAACCACTTCAGTATTCTTGCCTTGAGAACCCCATGAACAGTATGAAAAGGCAAAATGATAGGATACTGAAAGAGGAACTCCCCAGGTCGGTAGGTGCCCAATATGCTATAGGAGATCAGTGGAGAAACAATTCCAGAAAGAATGAAGGGATGGAGCCAAAGCAAAAGCAAAACTCAGTTATGGATGTGACTGGTGATAGAAGCAAGGTCCAATGCTGTAAAGAGCAATATTGCATAGGGGCCTGGAATGTTAGGTCCATGAATCAAGGCAAAGTGGTCAAACAGGAGATGGCAAGAGTGAATGTCAACATTCTAGGAATCAATGAACTAAAATGGACTGGAATGGGTGAATTTAACTCAGATGACCATTATGTCTACCACTGTGGGCAAGAATCCCTTAGAAGAATTGGAATAGCCATCATGGTCAACAAAAGAGTCTGAAATGCAGTACTTGGATGCAGTCTCAAAAAGGACAGAATGATCTTTGTTCTTTCCAAGGCAAACTGTTCAATGTCACAGTAATCCAAGTCTATGCCCCAACCAGTAATGCTGAAGAAGCTGAAGTTGAACGGTTCTATGAAGACCTACAAGACCTTTTAGAACTAACACCCAGAAAAGATGTCCTTTTCATTATAGGGGACTGGAATGCAAAAGTAGGAAGTCAAGAAACACCTGGAGTAACAGGCAAATTTGGCCTTGGAGTACAGAATGAAGCAGGGCAAGGGCTAATAGAGTTCTGCCAAGAGAATGCACTGGTCATAGTAAACACCCTCTTCCAACAGCACAAGAGAAATCTCTACACATGGACGTCACCAGATGGTCAACACTGAAATCAGATTGACTACATTCTTTGCAGCCAAAGATGGAGAAGCTCTATACAGTCAGCAAAAACAAGACTGGGAGCTGACTGTGGCTCAGATCATGAACTCCTTATTGCCAAATTCAGACTTAAATTGAACACAGTAGGGAAAACCACTAGGCCATTCAGGTATGATTTAAATCAAATCCTTTATGATTATAGAGTGGAAGTGAGAAATAGATTTATGTAAGGGACTAGATCTGATAGATAGAGTGCCTGATGAAATATGGATGGAGGATCATGACATTGTACAGGAGACAGGGATCAAGACCATCCCCATGGAGAAGAAATACAAAAAAGCAAAATGGCTGTCTGAGGAGGCCTTAGAAATAGCTGTGAAAAGAAGTGAAGTGAAAAGCAAAGGAGAAAAGGAAAGGTATAAGCATCTGAATGCAGATTTCCTAAGAATAGCAAGGAGAGATAAGAAAGCCTTTCTCAGTGATAGAGGAAAAGAACAGAATGGGAAAGACTACAGATCTCTTCAAGAAAATTAGAGATACCAAGGGAACATTTCATACAAAGATAGGCTCAATAAAGAACAGAAATTGTCTGGACCTAACAGAAGCAGAAGATATTAAAAGAGGTGGCAAGAATACACAGAAGAACTGTACAAAAAAGATCTTCATGACCCAGATAATTATGATGGTGTGATCACTCACCTAGAGCCAGACATCCTGGAATGCACAGTCAAGTGGGCCTTAGGAAGCATAGCTACGAACAAAGCTAGTGGAGGTGATGGAATTCCAGTTGATCTATTTCAAATCCTGAAAGATGATGCTGTGAAAGTGCTGCACTCAATATGCCAGCAAATTTGGAAAACTCAGCGGGGGTCACAGGACTGGAAAAGGTCAGTTGTCATTCCAATCCCAAAGAAGGACAATGCCAACGAATGCTCAAATTACCACACAATTGCACTCATCTCACATGCTAGTCAAGTAATGCTCAAAATTCTCCAAGCCAGGCTTCAGCAATATGTGAACCGTGAATTTCCAGATGTTCAAGCTGGTTTTAGAAAAGGCAGAGGAACCAGAGATCAAATTGCCAACATCTGTTGGATCATGGAAAAAGCAAGAGAGTTCCAGGAAAACATCTATTTCTACTTCATTGACTATGCCAAAGCCTTTGACTGTGTGGATCACAATCAACTGTGGAAAATTCTGAAAGAGATGGGAATACCAGACCACCTGACTTGCTTCTTGAGAAACCTATATGCAGGTCAGGCAGCAACAATTAGGACTGGGCATGGAACAACAGACTGGTTCCAAATAGGAAAAGGAGTACATCAAGGCTGTATATTGTCACCTGCTTATTTAACTTCTATGCAGAATACATCATGAGAAACACTGGGCTGGAAGAAGCACAAGCTGGAATCAAGATTGCTAGGAGAAATAGCAATAACCTCAGATATGCAGATGACACCACCCTTATGTCAGAAAGTGAAGAGGCACTAAAGAACTTCTTGATGAAACTGAAAGAGGAGAGTGAAAAAGTTGGCTTAAAACTCAACATTCAGAAAACGAAGATCATGATATCTGGTCTCATCACCTCATGGGAAATAGATGGGGAAACAGTGGAAACAGTGTCAGACTTTATTTTGGGGGGCTCCAAAATCACTGCAGATGGTGATTGCAGCCATGAAATTAAAAGACGTTTACTCCTTGGAAGGAAAGTTATGACCAACCTAGATAGCATATTGAAAAGCAGAGACATTACTTTGCCAACAAAGGTCCATTTAGTCAAGGCTATGGTTTTTCCAGTAGTCATATATGGGTGTGAGAGTTGAACTGTGAAGAAAGCTTATTGCCAAAGAATTGCTGCTTTTGAACTGAGTGTTGGAGAAGACTCTTGAAAGTCCCTTGGACTGCAAGGAGATCCAAACAGTCCATCCTAAAGGAGATCAGTCCAGGGTGCTCATTGGAAGGACTGATGCTAAAGCTGAAACTCCAGTACTTTGGTCACCTGATGTAAAGTGTTGACTCATTGGAAAAGACTCTGATGCTGGGAGGTGTTGGGGGCAGGAGGAAAAGGGGACGACAGAGGATAAGATGGATGGCATCATGGACTCAATGGATATGAGTTTAAGTGAACTCTGGGAGTTGATGGTGGACAGGGTGGCCTGGTGTGCTGCGATTCATGGGGTCGCCAAGAGTCGTACACGACTGAGCGACTGAACTGAACTGATAGCGGATGAACTGGAGATAAGAGAGGCTGAGCCACATGTATGTGCAGGCATGTAACTAGTCAATAGCTCCCTCAGAGTTTCTTTCAGAGAAGGGTGCAAAAACATGTTTGCTCCTTGTCACTCATCAAATCCTTATTGTGCAATGAGATTATGATTAAATCTATAGATGTTAAGAGAGATTCTAAAATGGTAGGTTCATTATTATTATTATTATTATTTTTTGGTAGGTTCATTATTTGGCCAAAGGATAAACCTTGTCCTTTTCAGTAAAATATTTATCCATCTGTGAAACACTGTCAAGTAATTAGCAAGAAAATGTGAAAATATACTTAGGTTGATCTCTATGCCTTCTCCACCCCTCTCTATAACAGGGAAATCCAATGATGTTTTTCTCCCTGAACAGCCAGACAAAAACACTATGAATTGTGTGCAATTCAGTGAGAGAATGAGAACATTAGAGTTTCCATCCTGGACGTGAATTAAATGCCATAAGAACTTTTACTGACTTCATTTGGAAAATAGAATCTTCTTCCAGAAAGGCTGGGCACTGCTGCAAAGACTAAGGCAGGCTCTCAATTATTCCTCTGAGGAGGAAGTTTGGCACTTCAGAGCAATTCAATTTGAGTCTCGGAGAAAAGGGGACCTCCAAGGTCACCTCAATGTGCCTCACCACAGGTGCCAAGCTGCTCACGGATGTTGTCGTTTATCCAGGGAACACAGCATCCCAACTCTCTCAGGAGGAGGCAGCTTGATTCAGCGGCTGAGATTCTAAATTCCCCTAGATGATTCTCAGCTTGGTCCCTTCTCTTCATGACTACTAATTAATTTTAGCTCAAGTCTTACCACTTCTTCTCTAGGCTCTGGCATCAGGCTAATAGGTCTCTATCTGGCATCTAGTCACCATTCCACTCAATCACAAATGCTCAACATTGTTTTTTTTTTTTTTTTTAATTGGGAGATAATTGCTTTAAAAAGTTGTGTTAGTCTCTGCCATACAACAGTGCAAATCAATCACAGTTCAGTCGCTCAGTCATGTCTGACTCTTTGTGACCCCATGAATCACAGCACGCCAGGCCTCCCTGTCCATCACCAACTCCCGGAGTTCACACAGACTCACATCCATCGAGTCAGTGACGCCATCCAGCCATCTCATCCTCTGTCATCCCCTTCTCCTCCTGCCCCCAATCCCTCCCAGCATCAGAGTCTTTTCCAGTGAGTTAACTCTTCGCATGAGGTGGCCAAAGTATTGGAGTTTCAGCTTTAGCATCATTCCTTCCAAAGAAATCCCAGGGCTGATCTCCCTCAGAATGGACTGGTTGGATCTCCTTGAAGTCCAAGGAACTCTCAAGAGTCTTCTCCAACACTCAGTTCAAAAGCATCAGTTCTTTGGCGCTCAGCCTTCTTCACAGTCCAACTCTCACATCCATACATGACTACTGGAAAAACCATAGCCTTGACTAGATGGACCTTAGTCGGCAAAGTAATGTCTCTGCTTTTCAATATGCTATCTAGGTTGCTCATAACTTTCCTTCCAAGGAGTAAACGTCTTTTAATTTCATGGCTGCAGTCACCATCTGCAATGATTTTGGAGCCCAAAAATAAAGTCTGACACTGCTTCCACTGTTTCCCTATCTATTGGCCATGAAGTGATGGGACCGGATGCCATGATCTTCGTTTTCTGAATGTTGAGCTTTAAGCCAACTTTTTCACTCTCCTCTTTCACTTTCATCAAGAGGCTTTTTAGCTCCTCTTCACTTTCTGCCATAAGGGTGGTGTCATCTGCATATCTGAGGTTATTGCTATTTCTCCCAGCAATCTTGATTCCAGCTTGTGTTCCTTCCAGCCCAGCATTCCTCATGATGTACTCTGCATATAAGTTAAATAAGCAGGGTGACTATATACAGCCTTGATGCACTCGTTTTCCCCTTTGGAACCAGTCTGTTTAGTTCCAACTGTTGCTTCCTGACCT
Source organism: Redunca redunca (assembly GCA_006410935.1). Lineage (NCBI taxonomy): Eukaryota > Metazoa > Chordata > Mammalia > Artiodactyla > Bovidae > Redunca > Redunca redunca. The sequence continues at coordinate 200,676 of SJYQ01001103.1, read as the reverse complement.
GCATATAGATTTCTCAAGAGGCAGGTAAGGTGATCTGGTATTCCCATCTCTCTCAGAATTTTCCACAGTTTATTGTGATCCACAGAGTCAAAGGCTTTGGTATAGTCAATAAAGAAGAAGTAGATGTTTTTCTGGAACTCTTGCTTTTTCCATGATCCAGCGAATGTTGGCAATTTGATCTCTGGTTCCTGTGCCTTTTCTAAAACCAGCTTGAACATCAGGAAGTTCATGTATTGCTGAAGCCTGGCTTGGAGAATTTTGAGCATTACTTGACTAGCATGTGAGATGAGTGCAATTGTGTGGTAATTTGAGCATTCGTTGGCATTGTCTTTCTTTGGGATTGGAATGAAAACTGACCTTTTCCAGTCCTGTGGCCACTGCTGAGTTTTCCAAATTTGCTGGCATATTGAATGCAACACTTTCACAGCATCATCTTTCAGGATTTGAAATAGATCAACTGGAATTCCATCACCTCCACTAGCTTTGTTCTTAGTGATGCTTTCTAAGGCCCACTTGACTTCACATACCAGGATATCTGGGTCTAGGTGAGTGATCACACCATCGTGATTATCTGGGCATGAAGTACTTTTTTGTACAGTTCTTCTGTGTATTCTTGCCACCTCTTTTAATATCTTCTGCTTCTGTTAGGTCCATACCATTTCCGTCCTTTTTCGAGCCCATCTTTGCATGAAATATTCCCTTGGTATCTCTAATTTTCTTGAAGAGATCTCTTGTCTTTCCCATTCTGTTGTTTTCCTCTATTTCTTTGCATTGATTGCTGAAGAAGGCTTTCTTATCTCTTGTTGCTATTCCTGGAACTCTGCATTCAGATGCTTATATCTTTCCTTTTCTCCTTTGCTTTTAGCTTCTCTTCTTTTCACAGCTATTTGTAAGGCCTCCCCAGACAGCCATTTTGCTTCTTTGCATTTCTTTTCCATGGGGATGGTCTTGATCCCTGTCTCCTGTACAGTGTCACGAACCGCATTCCATAGTTCATCAGGCACTCTATCTATCAGATCTAGGCCCTTAAATCTATTTCTCACTTCCACTGTATAATCATAAGGGGTTTGATTGAGGTCATACCTGAATGGTCTAGTGGTTTTCCCTACTTTCTTCAATTTGAGTCTGAATTTGGTAATAAGGAGTTCATGATCTGAGCCACAGTCAGCTCCTGGTCTTGTTTTTGTTGACTGTATACCGCTTCTCCATAACCCCACACTCTTGAGCCCCAACATTCTTTTAAACTATAAACCTGGTCATATTTATTCTCTGCTCAGAATGTTTCAACTCTTTGCATGGCCTCAAAGACATAAATGTTTTGTCTACCTGTCCCATTGCATTTTCTTTCTTGCATTTTATGTTCCACTGGTACTGACATCTCTGAGCCTCTACCCACACTTTGTCTTTTTGGTAACCTTGTCTTTCCCCCTCCACATATTTCAGCCATCAACTCTTCCCAAATGCATGTCTCCCTCTACTCTGCTGGGCTCAGGGTCCTATTTTTCCCTGGGAACATCCTGTGCTTACCTTTCCAAAGGATTTTCTCCTTCAGTGAAATCATCATTGGAAGACTAAACAGTGATTCTGATCTGGCTTCAATATGTTGTTGAATCTGAATTTGAATTCAGATCCTTTCAAGCTTTGGTTTTCAATGGATGCTCTGTGACTAAACATATGGGAGACAGTTTCTATAATGATTTAATACATACTTTTTTCAGTTGGACTTCTCTGGTGGCTCAGCTGGTAAAGAATTTGCCTACAATGTAGGAGATCTGGCTTCAATCCCTGGGTTGCGAAGATCCCCTGGAGAACAGAACGGCTACCCACTTCAATTTTCTGGCCTGGAGAATTCCATGGACTGTATAGTCCATGGAGTCATAGAGGGTCAGACATGACTGAGCAACTTTCACTTTTTTAAATTGAGGAATATTGGTCTTAAAATATTATATTAGTTTTAGGTATACAACATAATGATTTAATATTTTCACAGATGACAAACCATACAAAATTATTATCAAATGTTGACCATATCCCCTGTGATGTACAACACAGCCTTCTGACATTTTATTTTATAGCTGGCAGTTAGTACTTTTTAATCCCCTTCATGTATTCTGCCTCCCTTTTTATCCCTTTTCCTTTCAGTTCTAGCTTGTTCTCTGTACGTTTGCTTCTATTTTGCTGTATTTGTTCATTTATTTTGTTTTTAGATTCTGCTGCTGCTGCTACTGCTGCTGCTGCAAAGTCACTTCAGTCGTGTCCAACTCTGTGCGACCCCATAGACGGTAGCCCACCAGGCTCCTCTGTCCCTGGGTTTCTCCAGATAGGAACACTGGAGTGGGTTGTCATTCCTCCTCCAATGCATGAAACTGAAAAGTGAAAGTGAAGTCACTCAGTCATGTCCGACTCTTTGCGACCCCATGGACTGCAGTCCAGGCTCCTCCGTCCATGGAATTTTCCAGGCAAGAGTACTGGAGTGGGGTGCCATTGCCTTCTCCATTTTAGATTCTATATATAACTGAAAACAGTTTTTTATCTTCCTCTGTCTGATTTTTTTCGCTAACTATAATAACCTCCAGGTCTATATGTGTTGCAAATAACAATATTTCATTCTTTTATATAGCTGCATAATTTTCCAGTGTATGTACATCTATCTCATATCTTTTTTTATCCATCTGTTTGTTGATGAGCACTTAGGTTGCTTCTGTTATCTTGGCTATTGTAAATATGCTGCAATAAAAATTAAAACTAACTTTTCAAATTAGTGTTTTCATTTTCTTTAGATGTATGCCCAGGAGTAGAATTGCTGTATTGCATGGTAGTTCTATTTTTATTTTTTTTTTGAGAAACCTGAATACTGTTTCCCATAGCAGCTGCACCAATTTACATATTTACATTCCTATCGACAGTGTACTAGGAACCCTTGTCTTCATATCTCTCTGATACTTGTCATTTCTTGTCTTTTTGACTACTGTTATCCTAACAAGTGTGAGGTGATATCTCACACTGGTTTTGATGTGCATTTTCCTGATGATTAGTGGTGGGGAGCATCTTTTCATGTGCTGGCTGGCCATCTACATGTCTTTTTGGAAAAAGGACTATCTCTTCTTCAATTCTGAATGATAACCTTGCTGGGTCATATCATTGGTTGTAGGTTTGTTTTTTTTTCTTTTTTTCCCCTCTTCTCTCTTTAAGAACTTTAAATAAATCATTCCACTCCCTTCTAGCCTATAAAATTTCTGAAGAAAAATAAACATAGTTTTATGGAAGCTCCCTACTATGTGACTGTTTTGCTCTTGCTGCCTTTAAAATTTTCTCTTTAAAGTTTTTCTATTTTAATTATGATATGTCTCGGTGTGGGCCTCCTTGGATTCATCTTATTTGGGCCTCTCTGTGATTCCTAGACCTGCATTTCTTCTTCAGGTAAGGGGACATGTTCTGTCTCTCTTCTCTTTCTTGGAATCCTATAATGAAAATGTTAGTATATTATATGTTGTCCCAGTGGGCCCTTATCCTCATTATTATTATTTTTTCTTTTTGCTGTCCTGATTTCTACTATCCTGTCTTCCACTCCATTTATGTATTCTTCTGGATTGTCTAATTTGATGTTTCTTCTTTCTAATGTGATTTTCACTTAGATTATTGTACTCTTTAGCTTTGATCCATTCTTTTTTTACATTTTCTAATTCTTTCTTAAAGTTCTCACTGCATTCCTCAATTCTGATTTCAGTAAGAATTCTTATGACTATCATTTTGAATTCTTTGTCAAGTAAATTAGTTATCCCNTATGACTATCATTTTGAATTCTTTGTCAAGTAAATTAGCTATCCCAGTTTCATTAGGTACCCCCCCCCCAGCCTTAGATTTTATCTGGTTCTTTAGTTTGGAATATATTTCTGTCTTCTTTTGTTTCACTTTCTCTGTGAAATCAGACAAAGCAGTTATTATTCTGCTCTTGAAGGAATATCCTTATGTATGCCCAGTGGCTCTTCTGGAAGAGTTGGAGCTAAAAAGAGCATAGGCTGAGGCTTTTCCTGGAGTATTCCAGGGTCCTTTCCTTGGAGGGTGTTGTTTGGATCCAGGAAGAAGTAGAAGGGGTTAGAGATAGCACCCAGGTCAGGCTGGAGTTTAAGGCTTGCTGGTGACCACTGCATTGGCAGTGGGTGGGGCCAGAGCTGGAGCCTGATGTGAACCACTGCTTCTCCTGGGGCATGCCGGAAGTCACTGCCTTGGGCTGAGGGACGGGAACAGAAGCCTGATATGGGACAAGTGGAGTGCTGGGGCAGCTAGGCATTCCAGACAAAGCACCAGGCACTTTTCAGTCTGCTACCTCTGCATTGGCACTGGGAGAGAGTAAGTCTGTGTGTGTGCCTTTAAGAGCAGTCTCAATTCCTAAAGGCTTCCAGTAAGCCTCACTAATTTTCAAAGTCAGTCAAGGGCACTCTTCTTCCTTGTGCCGGACCTCATCACTGGGAGGTCTGAATCCCTCGCTTTTTAGAGAAATTTGAGCTTGTGGGTTGCCTGCTGGGGGTGTGGATCTAAATTAAGTCATTGTTCTTCTCCTACCAGTCTCTGTGTGTGTTTTATATCATTGGTTGTAGAAGAGCTGTTCCACTACTCTTCAGGTCATTCTCAGGGTAAGTTATCCTCTATGTTATCAGGCATATTTGTGGGAGGAGGTGAGCTCAGGGTCTTCCTGCTCTGCCACCTTGCTCTCTCTCCAAATGCATTTTCAAGGCCAACTGGGTTCAGGGGCTTCTTTGGTGGCTCAGATGGTAAAGAATCTGCCTGTAAAGCAGGAGACTCAGGTTCAATCCCTGGGTCAGGACGATCCCCTATAGCAGGGAATTGGCAACCCACTCCAGCATTATTGCCTGGAAAATTCCATGGACAGAGGTACCTGGCGGACTACAGTCCATGGGATCATAAAGAGTCAGACATGACTGAATGACTAACACACACACAAACTGGGTTCAAATTCAGTTCTGCAAACTACCCATGTGTGTCTTTGAACAATGTTCCTAACTGTGGAAATTAATTTTTTCTCTGACACACAGATAATACTGTCAATTAGAGTTCTGTTAAGAAATGAAATCATGCATAAAAGTAAAAAAGTATTTAGAACAGGGAAATACATGTTGATCGATAAATATTAGAAATAATATATCAAATTAAATGTTTTTCAGCCTTGTCAGTCACAAACTCTCTGATTTCTGTTCTTTCATAACATTTTCTTTTTTTCTTGGAGTCTCAGAATTTATATGTGTTCTATGAAGGTCCACACTAGTGTTAGATAAATAGGGAGAGAGAAGTAGGCAGATCCTTCTAGTCCACATAAAGGTTCTGTCGTGAGGTTGAATTAACAAATGTAAAGTGACTGACACATAATTGATGCTTAAATGTATAGACTGCCTTCTCTCAGTGTTTATGAGGGTAGATGGCAAAACTTGGTTCTTTGTGATTGTTTCTTTTCTTGGAAAAAGATCTAATGCTGAACTAAGTAGGCAGAATAATGGCTACCCCAAAAATGTCCATATCTTAATACTTAGAACTTATGAATATGTAAGATTACATGGCAAAGGGAACTTAAGGAAGCATATGCAATTAAGTTGCTAATTAGATGAGTTAAAACAGAGTGGTTATCCTGGATCATCCATGTGAGCTCAACATAATCATAAGGGTTCTTCAGCATGGAAGAGGGAGGCAGAAGGGGATTAGAGAAAGAAGTATGACAACAGAAGTATGGTCACAGAGAAGTAATGTTGCTGCTTTTGAAGGTAGAAGAATGGAGCCATGAGCCAAGGGATGTGGGTGGCTTTTAGAGAAATTTAAAAAGGAAGAAAATGGACTTAACCCTAGAACTTCTAGAAGGAATGGAGCCCTGCAAGTATTCTAGTTCACTGAGACCTGTGTCAGATTTCTGATTGACAGAACTTTGTGATAATAAATTTTTGTTGCCACTTAGCAGTCATTTGTTACAGCAGTAATATAAAATTAATATACAATGTTTGAAGGAAAAACAATTGGAATTGCTGATGGACAGGAGTTTCAAGTTTTGCTTATAGGGCATTATATCAGTAATTAAACAAAGTTGCCTATAAAGTAAGGAAATGGATTTCTTGAGACCATGAATGTTTGTAGCACATAAATCCCAACAGCTTATATGTTTCTCATTCTTTATATTTTTGTCAGCAGTCTTCGGGGAAAGTCAAAGTGCCTTTAACAGTCATGAGAATGTTAAGGGCCTGCCATGGTCTTGCTCTCCCTGTGTGTAAGGGTAGATTTAATGCTGGTGAGAAAGAGATGTTAGGGAAGCAGTTCTGTAAGATGCTGTACATTTGTTAATCATTTCACCATGACAATGACAAGGGCAATGATGACCATTAATTGTTTAGCATATTTCATGGGCTGTATATTATTAGATTTCACCATTACAAGAGAAAAATTATTTGAAAGAGACATTATTTGTTGTTCAGTTGCTAAGTTGTCTCTGACTCTTTGCAATCCCATGGACTGCAGCATGCCAAGCTTCCCTGTCCTTCACTATCTCCCAGAGTTTGCTCAGATTCACATCTGTTGAGTTGGTGATGCCATCCAACCATCACATCCTCTGCCTCCCTCTTCTCCTTTTGCCTATTTGTAAAATAGGTAACTAAAATACAGAGAAGCTAAGTGACTCACCCAAAGGCGCAGAACTCATAAATCATGGGGCTTTTACCCGTATTTAGGTCTTTGTGACCCAAGACTGTGCTTTGTATACTGTTTTGTCCTGTTTTCCTAACAAGCCACATGTCTATTTTTCATATTGGGATAAAAAAGCAACTGGAATTGTGCTAAAATTTGTATCACACCATAGGTTATGAAATCTGCCCCCCCTGCCATGAAACCAATCCTGTACACAGAGCTATTTAGTACATTAGATATTCAATGCTCACTATTTCTAATAGGTGTTGCATGTCAATCTGCTGTTTATGGTACCGAAGAGCTATTATTTCACTACAATGTCATCACACAAAATGTCATTGTATTTTCCCAGGCACAGTGCTGTGATATACACAGTAACACTAAACTCAGAGGTGATTAGAACATTTTCCCAGAACAAAATGTGTCCCAGAAGAAACAATGTGATGTGGCTTATCCTGGTGTGTTATTTTCTCCAGAGCACTTGTCTCCTCCCCCTGAAAGCTCACATATTTTAAGCTTCACAAATAACACTTTGAAGAGGACTGTGAAATGAAAGGCCCACACCGTGATGGAGGACTCTAGGGGGCATGTGTGTGTGTCCTTTCCTTAGGCAGATTCTGAAAAGGTGGAGAATTGTGGGAGGTGTTATGGTAGGTTTCCTGACGCCTGGGGAGCATGAAAGGATTCCTTCATCAACCTTATTTTTTTTGCAGGACTTCAAAGGGAGGCCAAGAAAGAATAGGTTTGGGAGCCATCAGGCTAGAAATTCACCATCTCCTCTGTTTCAACTGTGTTTTGAGTCCAGTGCTCCCCATGACCTCATGCTGTGCTGGAAACTGACAAAGGTGCTGAGCACAGCCGCTTGCCAAAACTTGACTAGATTGCCACCAGGGTTTTTTTTTGTTTGTTTGTTTTTCTTTTCATCTCATTCTGTGCACATTCACCTGGAAGGGAAGATGGTGACTAAGAAACCAGCAGATAAGAGATTTGAATCTTTTATGATTGCTCTATATATTATATCCCCAAGAAGTTAGAGGTGAGAAAAGTCATGCTTTTATTATGTTAATCATTTTAATTAAATATACTCAGTGTACTCAAAAGCCAAGTGCCTCCTGTTACAAAGAAAATATTGTATTTTTTCTTCTTTCTAGACCATGCCACTTCCACACATCCTGTGGATAGCATGAATAACTGTTACCCTGTCCTTGAGAAACTTATCTAAATGGAGAGAAAAGGCCTCACATGTGGCAAAATCCAGAGGTATTTAAGGTACCTACCACAGGAAGGTGGTACCTAACACCTAAGGAAGGCTTGGGGCTTTTCAGGGGGCTCAGTGGTAAAGAATCTGCTTGCAGTGCAGTAGATTCAAGTTTGATCCCTGGGTTGGGAAGATCCCCTGGGAAGGAAACGGCAACCCACTTCAGTATTCTTGCCTGGGGAATCCCATGGACAGAGGAGCCTGGTAGACTACAGCCCATGGAGTCTCAAAAGAGTCGGAGACAACTTAGCAACTAAACAACCACCACAGTGACTTAACACATTAAAGAACTGAGAACTATGTGGGTATAAAAGAGAATCTGTTACATTAATGTCATGGCCAAAACATGTCATATTTCCAAAGGAGGACATAGCACTATGAGTCAGAATTACTTGGGAATGTTCCAGAAGGCAGTGAGTGTATAAGCTGAACTTTAAGGAAATCAGCAGAGGTTGAAGGGGTAGAGAAGAAAAACAGGGGCATTCTAGGTGGCAAGGCTGCTACTTGCCTATCCACATGTACCCAGGTAGGTCTGGATGAAGTTGAGGCTTTTTAATGAGAGGACTGAGAAAGGGATGGGAAAGGCAGGTTAGGCAAGGCCTTGAGTGTTCTTGCAAAATTCTACACCTAGTTCCACAGGCAAAGGCTGCGCTTGGCAAGTTGTGTTTTCCTTTAAGCATGGGCTGAGGAGCACTGGTGATGGTGGACATGACATTCTGAGGAACAGAAGGATGGAGGACAGGGATGTCCAGCTGGGAAGATCATTTAATTGACCCAAAAGTGAGAGAAAGGAGCATGAGAACAAATAAGTGGCCCACTAAAGGCTAAATGCCTTCCATACAAGATCCCATTTTTATCCTTTGGAGATCCTGCACAATGGATGTGGCTCTCCTTACTTTAAAGATGAAGAAACTGATGCTTGGGCAAGTATTTTAATGTGCTTCAAGTCAAAAGACTACTATTTTAGTAGAACTTTTCTTGGCTCTAAACCTCTGGTTCTTTCCACTCTGTCAGGCTGCTAGGAACTCATGAGCAAAAAGTGACTGCATGTCCCAATTCAACCCCCACACCACAAGTGCAGTAACAGAGCTCACATCCTCCTCACAGACACACACACGCGTTCCAGCCACCCACCTCCACTCTTCCCAAAAGGCTGGGAAAGGGAATCAGAACATGGAGGGTAATAAATACCCTCAGTAGGAAGAAGAGGGTTCTTCTTTTGTTTATTAACTGAAGTCATCTCTTTACTGAATTCCACCATGGTGATCTCATGATCTAACATGCCTGCAAGGCTTTTTGGGTGCTCTGGGTAAGATGTGTTTCTTTATATTTTCCTTTTGGAATTTTGAAAGGCAGGCTGTAATTAAATTCCTTTTTTTACCCACCTTGATGTTGCCTGTTCTCACATGCAGAACCACAGCTATTAAAATCCTACATACTATATAACACCACCCTCCCAGGAATGATGGCTGTATCCTGGAATGATCTATTTGGTGTCTCTCTCTCACACCCAACTGAGAGATGTTTGAGACTAAGATGATTGCTTTTAAAAAAAATATGCTTTCCTAAGTTCTAGATTTTGATATAACATCTCAATATACATAACTGAAGTATAGGTTAAGAACTGTGACTACATCCATAGCACAATAAACAGCTAGGCATTTCAAAAATATTCTCAAGAAAAGAAAATCAGTGGATTCAGTTGTTTACAATGGTTAAACAGTTGGACGCATTTAGATTAATATGGATCATTCCCTGTTGTGAAGGCTTAATATTTGTACATGCTCATCTTATATAGTAAGTAAACACAAACAGGAAACCAACATTTCTTACCATATATAATCTCAGTCCTAGGTATTTTATTATATTATCTTTGCAATGAACCTGTTATTTTTAGCAAATTTACTATTTGTATATTTTATGTATCAATATGTATTTTATGACAAACTATATAAAAATATAGAGCTATCATTCTTTAATTATAAGTAATTAATTTTTGTTTCTCCTCAGGTGGTATTTTAAAAATTTGTTTCAATTCATCACGTTGCTTCACAAAAACAAATGAGACAGCGTGACTTGAGTTTTAGTTTCTCTCTACCATATATTGACTGTGATACTGAACAAGACATTTCTCCCCTTATGAATCAAGTTTTTCATCTGTAAAGTGAGTTACTCTAAATAAGTGTTACAGTTTGACCAACTCTCAAATTTCCAGGCAAGGAAAAGTGGTATGGTTATATCTGAGGGCCAGTGTGTATCAACCTTGGAGGTTTCCAGAAGTCATAAACCAGCCCGGCGGGTTTGACCTGATTGATATCTTTCCTGGCCTAGAATCTCAGCTTGGCTGCCTGCTTGGCTACCACCCAAACTTCCTGGCAGCCCTTCTAATGTTCAAGCATTCTGCCTAGGTGGTCTTGGAAGAGGTAAATATGCTGAAATGAAAGTTTCTGGTTTCCAAATTTTCACCATTAAGAACTTTGTGTTAAGTTGCTCCTCTAAGAACTTATTTAGTTTTTAAAGTTTTGCTAAGCAAACTTCATTATTCCTGTAATGATTCTTATTCCTATATTTGTGTTAACAAAGGAATATTAAACTGTTAATCTGAGCTCCTGGTAGAATAGTGATTACCAGTGCGACCCTCTAGTTAAGAGCGACAAACTTCAGTTGTTATTTCATGTGATCTGTGTGGAGGTAAAGTAAGATTTCCAATTGTGACATGACTTTACATAAGGATAAAGAAAAAAGATCTGGAGGAACATGGGGTGAGGGAAGGATGCTGACGCCATAGTCCTTTGTTTGAGATACGGGGGAAGGAGAATTCTCAGGGCCTGGCCAAGCTGTGGTTAGATCAGAGGAGATGTACAACCAAGTAAGTGCATATACAGGCAAGTTTGTTCACCAGGAAAATGCAGACTTGAATGAAACAGCGTAGAGAACCCAAGAAGGGGCATTGGGGAAGTACAGAAAAATGTGAAGAGAGTATTTAAGAACCAACAATATGTGGGATAACCTAAAATGACAGTCATGGGGTAGAGTAACTAATCCCAAGGTTTGAAACAATATTTTGGCATAAAGTTACTTTGATATAATGTTAATTCAGTGTATGGTGAGAAAATTCCATCTGGTGCAGTGTGTCTGGTCAGCTGGGGCAGTAAATTGATAGAGGTTTTCACACTCTTGGATTGGAAGAATTAATGCCGTTAAAATGGCCACACCACCCAAAGCACCCTACAGATATAATGTGATGGCTATCAAATTACCCATGACATTTTTCATAGAATTTGAAATAATCCTAAAATGGATATGGAACCACAAAGGACCCAGAATTGTCAAAGCAATCCTGAGGAAAAAGAGCAAAGCAAGAGGCATAACCCTCTCAGACTTCAGACAATGCTACAGAGCTACTATAGATTCTATCAAAATGGCATAATAGTGTACAAAAACAGATATATGGACCAGCTGAACAGAATAGAGAGCCCAGAAAAAAATTCACACACCTATAGTTAATCATCAACATCCCCTGTGTATACAGGGGAGAAAGACAGTGTGTTCAACAAGTGGTGTCAGGAAAGCTGGACAACTACATGTCAATTAATGAAGTTAGAACACTCCTGTTGCAGGAAGGAGGATCCCTTCCAGGGCCCAAAAGTGGGCTCTTGTCTAACACTCGGAAATGAATTGTCTGAGGAGACACATCTGCTGACAAAGCAAGAGATTTTATTGGGAAAGGGCACCTGGGTGGAGAGCAGTAGGGTAAGGAAACCCAGGAGAACTGCTCTGCCATGTGGCTTGCAATGTCGGGTTTTATGGTGATGGGTTTAGTTTCCGGGTGGTCTTTGGCCAATCATTCTAATTCAGAGTCTTTCCTGGTGGTGCACGCATCGTTCCGCCAAGATAGATGCTAGCGAGAGGGATTCTGGGAAGTGGACGGACACACGGTGTCTCCTTTAGACCTTTCCCAAACTCTTCTGGTTGGTGGTGGCTTATTAGTTTCATATTCCTTATCAGGATCTCCTGTCATAAAACAACTCATGCAAATGGTTACTATGGTGCCTGGCCAGGGTGGGCAGTTTCAATCAGTGTGCTTCCCCTAACACTCCCTTTCCCTGTACATAAAAACAAACTCAAAATGGTTTAAAGACTTAAACACAAGACTTTACATCATAAAACTCCTAGAAGAGATCATAGGCAAAATATTCTAACATATATTGTACCAATGTTTTCTTAGGTCAGTCTCCCAAGGCAAAAGAAATAAAAACAAAAATAAACAAATGGGACCTAATCAAAATTATAGATGGCCAATAGGTACATGGAAAAATGTTCAACGTAATTATTAGAGAAATGCAAATCATAACTGAAATGAGGTATCACATCATACTGGTCAGAATGGCCATCACTAAAATGTTTACAAATAAATGCTGGAGCGAGTGTAGAGAAAAAGGAAATGCCTACACTGTTGGTGGAAATGTAAGTTGGTGCAGCCACTATGGAAATTAGTATAGAGGTTTCTCAGAAAACTAGCAACAGAATTGCTATATGATCCAGTGATCCCACTCCCGGGTAAAACTATAATTCAAAAGATATATGCACTCCTATGTTCATAGCATCACTATTCACAATAGCTAAAAACAAAGAACTAATCTAAATGTCCATCAACAGATGAATGGATAAGGAAGATGTGGTATATATATACACATACATATATATAAAATGAAATACTACACAACCATGAAAATGAATGAAATAATGCCATTTGCAGCAACATGGATGCAAGTACAGATTATCATACTAAATCAGAAAGACAATATCATATGGTATAATTTGTATCTGGATTCTAATATATGATATAGATGAACCTTTCAACGAAACGGAAATAGACTCACAGACATAGAGAGTAGACTTGTGGTTGCTACTGGAGAGGGCATTGGGGGAGGGAGGTTTGGGTTAGCAGATGTAAGTTATTATGTAATTTACAACGTGCAGAATGGATAAACCAAAAGGTCCAAGTGTATAGCACAGAGGACTATATTCAATATCCTATGATAAACCATATAATGGAAAAGGGTATATTAAAAAAGAATGTATACACACACACACACACACACATAAAACTGAATTACTTTGTTGTATAACAGAAATTAACACAACACTATAAGTCAACTATACATTAAAAAAAAAAAGTTGATATGGGTTTTGTTATTCCTGAGGTAAGCATGAAAATGGACCTCATCAGAAGCCTGGTATGTAACTACTGAAACAAAAATGAATGTTGGTTAAATTGTTCTGATTATTTGGGATTTCAAGACTTAGATTAGATATGTGAATGATCACTAAATCGTCAACTGATGATCTAACATCTATAGAAGAATTCAAGTAAAGTCTGAATAGAGAATGGCTGTGGCATCCACATCATTCTAGAGAATGGAGTGGAGCAGAGCAGACACTGGAAAAACCCTGATGCTGAGAGGGATTGGGGGCAGGAGGAGAAGGGGATGGCAGAGGATGAGATGGCTGGATGGCATCATCGACTCGATGGACAAGAGTTTGGGTGAACTCCGGGAGTTGGTGATGGACAGGGAGGCCTGGCATGCTGCAGTTCATGGGTCACAAAGAGCTGGACACGACTGAGTGACTGAACTGAACTGAGAGCAGACAGATACAATAGAGTAGGGTCATATTATGTAACATTCTCTAGGGTTGGTGTGAGGGAGGCCAGCCTGCTAAAGAAATACCACAGCACTGATGTATAGATGGCATCCCTGATTCCTAATGATGCATAGGTACAGCTCAGACCTGGTCTGGAGCCAGATAAAAACAGGATTTGGGGCCCCAATTACTAGGAGATTCAATGATGGTTTCAGAATAGGGCCTTATCCATGCAAGAACGAACCCAGGAGCAGAGATCATGTTAAGTCACTGAGCCCCACCCAACACCCCTCTCAATTTATACTGAGGCAAAATGAAGTATAGTGGTTTGCTCAAATTCATATAAACAGAGAAATGAGTCTGAGTTTTCTAATCTTCTTTCCAGTAGTTCACACTAGCTCACCTATAAATTGTCAAAGACCCTAGAAAAACCCTTGGTTTGTGGCAGCCTCAAAAGTGTCCATGGTGTTCTGCTAGACTGCCTTCTCCTAAAATACACTTCAAACTGTACCACCAAATGATGTTGTTTTCCCTCTTGAAATTGTTAGGAATCTTCTGGTCTCATCTGACAAGTGGAGCAGAACTTATAGGCTTTGCAAAGGTCTTTCATTAGCCAAATACAGGAGAGCCTCATTAATTTTAGTGCATCAGTGAAGACCTATCAAATAAGGTATTTGAGCCAAGCTAATCCTTGACCCCAAAACCAGGAGTGCAAAGAAACACCAACAGTAATCTGTGGAACTAGAACACTCAAGTATTTCCAGATATTTTATTAGGTTCAAATTCCTTGCTAAGTCCTAAATTAGTCTGCATTATGCAATATTTAAATATAAATAAAATTTTATTTTTTTTAGATGTATATAATAACCAGGAGGAGAAGGGGATGACAAAGGATGAGATGATAGGATAGCATCACCAACTCAATGGACATGAGTTTGAGCAGTCTCTGGGAGTTGGTGTTGGACAGGCAAGCCTGGAGTGCTACAGTCCATGGGGGTCACAAAGAGTCGGACATGACTGAACGACTGAACTGAACTGGACTGAATTAGCCTTGAACATTCTTACCTAATAAAGGTTCTAGTAGGTTTATATCAAAGACTTAGTTTGGTTGTACACAGATTCCTATTTGTACCCCACTCCAGTACTCTTGCCTGGAAAATCCTATGGATGGAGGAGCCTGGTGGTCTTCAGTCCATGGCGTCGCTAAGAGTCAGACACGACTGAGCGACTTCCCTTTCACTTTTCACTTTCATGCATTGGAGAAGGAAATGGCAACCCGCTCCAGTGTTCTTGCCTAGAGAATCCCAGGGATGGGAGAGCCTGGTGGGCTGCCATCCATGGGGTCACATAGAGTCGGACACGACTGAAGCGACTTAGCAGTAGCAGTGCTCAGCTGCTCAATCATGTCCAACTGTTTGCACACCCATCAATGTAGCCCGCCAGGCTTCCCTGTCCATGGGGTTTTTCAGGCAAGGATACTGGAGTGGGTTGCCATTTCTTACTCCAGGGTATCTTCCTGACCCAGGGATTGAACCCGTGACTCTTGTGTCTCCTGCATTGGCAGGTGGATTCTTTATACCACTAGTGCCACCTGGGAAGCCCAAAGAATGAATATTCATTATTATCTCCCTTTTGTTTTTCAATCTAAGATTCAGTGAACTTAATGTTGGGAAAATTCAACTTCAGACAATTCAATTTGCCAGTCACTCAACTAGTTCAATGGATTTTGAGAAAAATTGTGTTAAGTTTCATTTTCTATGGAAAACTAAAGGACAGGCTTGAGATTTTCTATTGAAATTTATCTGTAATTCAGCAGTGTTCTAAATACAGAGGTTGGCAAACTTTTTCTGTAAAGAATCAGAATATATTTTTAAGTTTTGCAGGCTACATATGATCTTTGTCTCATATCTTTTTCTTCCTTATTCCTATCACCCAACCTCTGCCCAAACTCTTTAAAAATACTTTTTAAAGTTCTACCCATGGGTCATACAAAAACAGACATGGCCAGGTTTGTCCCACAGGGAATAGGTTGCTCATCGCTGTATGAGTCTGAGTGACATGCCTGTAGGTTTGATATCAGATTATTTTGTCTTCTCTTCATAGATGAGTCTATAACAAATTTACTCACAATACATCAATCTGAACTTAAGAGGTGATCCCAAACACTGGTGCTTAATTTGTTGAAGGGGTCATAGACATGGACATAAAATTTACTATATAGCATATACACTACCTGTAAATAGAGAATTTTACATAAAATTCAGAAGGCTCATTGAATGTCTAGATCTATTAATAGGTTCAAGGTTAAGGCAAACATGTTCTATATGTTTCTTTTTTTAATCCCCTCCCCCCACCACCAAGCACACAAAGAGTGATACAGATATCTTCTTCTAAGAGAACTTTGGGTAAAGTGAACAGCATTCTTAGCATATGAAATGTTAAAAGTATGGCTAATATGCCTTTCATGGAGTGTTTGCCAATTTGTTTATTTTGCTATATTTAGATGTTTAGCTAATTGAGTTTGTTTGCTATTATAAATAATATGGTGAACATCTTTGTGTATAAAACTCTCTGCTTTGTGACTAAGTATTTTTCTCATCAGTGGAATAACTGGATCCAAGAATCAAAAGAGGAAAGATTTTAAAAATTTTGTTAAACACAACACCAAAGATAGTTATCAAATCGCAAGAGAACAAAAGAGGAAGGGAAGAAATTAGACCTACAGAAACAAATCCAAAATAATACGGACATACATGTTGATAATTACCTTAAATGTAAATGGATTAAATGCTCCATCCAAAAAGACAGACTTGCCGAATGGATACAAAACAAGGCCCATATATATGCTGTTTATGAGAGTCCCACTTTAGATCTAGGGATACATACAGACTGAGAGTGAGGGGGCGAAAAAGGTTTTCCATGGAAATGGAAACCAAAATAAAGCTGGAATAGCAATATTCATATCAGAACGAATAGACTTTAAAGACTGTTACAAGAGACAGAGAAGGACATTACATAACAATTGAGGGATCAATCCAAAAGAAGATATAACAATTGTAAATATATATGCATCCAACATAGGAGTAACTCAATATATAAGACAAATGCTAACAGCCATAAAAGGGGACATCAACAGTAATACAATAATAGTGGTGGGCTTTAACACCCCTACTTATACCAATGGACAGATCAGACAGAAAATCTATAAGGAAACAGAGTCTTAAATGATACATTAGACCAGACAAACTTAATTCACAGTTATAGGACATTCCATCCAGAAGCAACAGAATACACTTACTTCTCAAGTACACATGGAACATTCTCCAGGATAGATCACATCTTGTGGTCACTGGGGGAAAACGGCAGGTGTTGGGGAGGGATAATTTGGGAGATTGGGATTGACATATACACAGTACTATATATAAAATAGGTAACTAATAAGGACTACTGTAGAGCACAAGGAAATCTCCTCAATACTACATAGTGGCCTAAATGGGAAAAGCACCTAAAACAGTGCGTGTGTGTGTGTGTGTGTGTAACTGATTCAGTTTCCTGTATACCTGAGACTAACACAACACTGCAAATCAACTATATTCCAATAAAAATTTAAAAAAAATTTAGGCCTCTTGNATATATATATATTTTAATTTGTATGTACATATAATTTATTTTGGTCATCATAGGAAACCTTCAGGTGTTGTAGAGAGTGCAACATTATTTATGGTGCTTACCCCAAACATCACTTTTGATTTAAGTGCTCTGTACACGGTCTGAGGAATACGAATCCTAATCACCTTGTCCCATGAGTAACAAGAATCCTAATACCCTGAATGCTTAGCTTTGTCTCAGTGAACAGTGAATTTTGAGATCTTTATGGTTTGATATTATCTTGATAGAAATTAATTAAATTTCTGGTAGAAATCACTTTGGTAGAATTTTCATTAATCCATCTATTCACTCAAAAAGTATCACTTAATATCTGCTTAGTACAGTCATGTTCTAGGAAGGAGACTACATCATAACATCATTAGTGGCAATAATAATGTTAAAACAATAGGGGATTTTTATTATATAGCACATATTATGCACCACCCATTGTTTTAAATGCTTTTCTATATATTAACTTAATCTGCTCTATGAGATAAACAATTTTAGCATTCCATTTTACAGATGAGAAAACTGAGGACTAGAGAAGTTTATGAGTAAGCCTCAAATCATCCACAAAGTAAACCTGAGAGACAATATTTAAACTCAGGCAATCAAAATCAATAGTTCCTGGTCTCATGACTGTCTCACGCTAATACAGTGTGAGTATTCTTTATGAGGTGAAGAGTTTCCTATTTCAGTGTTTCAAGTCATTTACATAGATGAAACTTTGTTTACAACAGAGAAGATTAAGATGAAGAAGAAGTGATACTAGATCATGAGCATGTATGCTTTTCTTTTCCTAGGCTTAAGTCCAAGTGAACTTCCAACCAGCAGATGCATGAGCCCTTCCCTAAACAGATGCAGTCAGAAGACCCTCTGGCCCAGATTCAAGTGACATCAAATGTTTTTTCAAAGCATTCATGGTGCTAGTCTCCGGTTCTTTTGTTTTATCCCCCAAGACTCCCCTGATTTTGGTTCCGTATATTTTGCCTGTTATCCTCAGGACCTTGCATAAGTTCCCAGGTCTTAAGGTAACCTCACAACAGGATCTGAAGGGAGTGAGTCGTCAGTGGCTAACACTGTTGGGAAGTCTATTAAAGAAACACTTTCCTTATGAAGAGAAAATCTGTACCCTGCCTCTAGATCATGCTTAGCTCCAGCACTATTGAGACAGCTGTAATTCTAACTGCTTAAATCTGTTCAAGAAACTCCGAGAGAGCAGAAACACACATTTTGGAGTCTATACACACTGGAGGCAGGCTCTGACCTTTACTCCTTACTAACTGTGTGACTTCGACAAGGAATTTCATTACTGGTTTCCTTATCTGAACACTAGGGTTATAAGTCCCACATTGAGAGATCACAGATATGAAGAATGAATAATATTTATTGGGTAGTTAGTACTCAGTAATAAGTAGTGTATTCTCTTCTCCCCAGACTTAAAAAAATACATACTTAGTGATTAGTTGGAAGAAAGAACAGGAAATACTGATTGCTGAGAACTTAACTCCTTAGGATAGATGGATTAAAATAAGTTAACAGCCTCATCAAAATTATTTTTAGGTTGTTAAATGCAGATATTGCTCCAAATTAGCATCAGAACAATCTTCCTAAAACACACCTTCAAATATTTCCTTCAAGTTCTCATCATCTCTCCATGGCTCTTCACAGCCTACAGGATCAAGTCCAAGCCTCTTGGCTGGGCATTCAAGACCCTACATAACACTGAATGATGTTAAAAGTCCTAGGCCTAATCACTTCCCCTTGTGTAATTATGGTCCAGCAAACTAGAAATATTCATTATTCCTTCCTATAAGATACTTTCCTGATTCTATGCCTTTGTGCCTCCTGTGTGTTTCTCTTGGCACATTCTTTCTGTATTTCTCTGCCTGGTAATTATTCCACTCTTGAAAGCCTCTCTTTATAAGCAATTACCCTTGCCCTCCACAACTTAATGTTCCAACAAACACAAATTATTCCCCTTCTCACTTCTCTGTGGTATTTTGTGTTCCCTCTATCAGAATGTCTTGTATCCCACCTTGAACTTACTTGAGGGTGTGGTCAGCTACTTCCTGTTAGTTCACGAGCTCAAGAGCAGACCTGAGATTTCATTAACTTTAACTACTGTTAAACTGGGCACAGTGCCTGGCACAATGGTCTATCCTCAGCAAATGTTTGACTGAATGAAATAGATAAGCGGAACATAAAAACTTTGGCCCCAGAGTTGTTCACCTCGATTCTAATCCTAGCTGGTGTTTATGTGATCTTGGGAAAGTCTTTTGTCTACAATAGAAAATGTGGTCAGCAGCTTTCAAAATTAGGCTTCACCCAGCCAAACAAGTTCAGTGAAGTCCTTTCAGCTCAGATCTGGGGTGAGAGGAAATTCCAGCCTTCTTCTCCTGTTTCAACTAGCCAAGTTCATTTTTCAGCTATTCATGTCAGGGATACCCAGATGAGCTTTTATTTAAAGAAGATATTTTATACATGAAACAAATTAAACTGAGACTGGCGAATCTGTGAGGATCCTTCCATTTTGTACTGCTCAATCTGTCATAAATACACACACATTGAGAGACATTTTAAAATGCTGCTCCATAATAATTGGGACTGTTTCAAAACTTCAAATTCAGAAGTGAAGGGGCAGACCCATAGAGCTTACTGAATAGTTAATATGTGTTTTGACTACCTGTGCTATGCACTGTGCTCAGTCCTGTCCAGCTCTGGGCGACCCCATGGACTGTACCCCTTCAAGCTCCTCTGTCTATGGAATTTTCCAAGCAAGAATACTGGAATGGGTTGCATGCCCTCATCCAGGGGTATCTTCCTGACCCAACGATCAAACTCGCATCTCTTGCGTCTCTTGCATTGGCGGGTGGAGTCTTTACTACTGTGCCACCTGAGAAGCCCTTTGAGTACCTACTAAGCTCCAGTTCAGTGCTAGAAATTTTACTTAGATTATAGCTAGTTTCAAAATCTATGTCACAGACATAAATTTTCACACTTTACATGTGACAAAGAAGATAGAGTAAAAATGCATCCGATCAAACAGCCAGAGGAGGTGAATCCTAACAGAAAGCAGGTATGACCAGCCTAAAAGCACGCGCTCCTTCTCTTGGAGGACACTTAAATCAATATAAATAGATTCTGTGAATTAAAACACACATACACAAAATAATGGGGCAGTTTTGGAAACACCTCTCTACCCCTCATTGGTAAGATGTATCTGTTATTTGGAGAGTAGCAGTGAGTCTGACAGCCTCATTACAATTTCCCATCAGAGGTTCAGTTCAGACCAATGAATGGAATGATTATAAAGCCTGTTCCTGTGCTATGCAACTCACATTTGCTGAGCCAGGAGCAATTTTTACCGAGCTGGCTTGCCTATATTGGAATTGTATTCACTGCCCAGAAAACTGGCAGGGGGGCTTTAGCTAAACTACCCAGCAGGAAACAAAAGCCCAGCTTGGTCCTGGAGAGAGGGAGATGGTGCAGGCTTAAGGAGGGGTGGATGGGGTGGGGTCTGAGGAGTTCGGTTACCAGCACAGAGCTTCTTGATGGCTCTGCTGAATTACATTTACAAAAGAAGCTTTGGCTGCAAAATGCAAAGCAGTAGATGCAGGCAGGCAGTAAAGTGGGATTTCGTGGATTTTAGTTAGAGATCGTTTGAAGAATGATGTTTTAGTACTAATATCTCACCCCAAATGGAATGTCATGAGCTACATCCCTGAGGATGGAAAACATAGGAACTTGGACATCATTTAGTGCTGAAGAGTCAATTTGTTTTTATTGTATTTCACTTTGATGAGAAAAATTCCCTGGGCAACACACCATCTTTTATTTGGTTGAAAAAGAACCTGAGGCTTCCCTGTTGGCTCAGTGGTAAAGTGTCTGCCTGCCAATGCAGGAGACACAGACTTGATCCCTGGTCCAGGAAGATCCCACATGCCATATGGCAACTAAGCCTGTGTGCCACCACTGCTGAGCCCGTGCTCTAGCTCTCAGGAGCCACGACTACTGAAGCTCGATGCCTGTGCTCCACAAAAAGAGAAGCCAACACAAGGGGAAGCCCGTGCACCCCAACTAGAGAGTAGCCCCCACTTGCCACAAGCCTGCACACAGCAACAAAGACTCAGTACAGCCAAAAATAAAAAAAAAATAGGAACCTGACATTGACCAGGATCTTGTGGGGCCTTCCCAGGACAGAGCCCTCCCTCAAATCCTATGCTTTAGCTCCTTTGTGAAGTATTGAGTTGGCCAAAAATTTCCTTTGGGTTTTTTCTAAAATGTTTTGGAAAACTCTGAGTGAACTTTTTTGGACAACCCAATAACTAGACAATAGGATCTGATGCTTATTTCCTGAGTTTTCAGATGCTAAAATCATAGCTTCCTGGGTAGCTCAGCTGGTAAAGAATCTGCCTGTAATGCAGGAGACCCCAGTTTGATTCCTGGATATGGGATGATACCCTGGAAAAGGGATACCCTACCCACTCCAGTATTCATGGGCTTCCCTGATGGCTCAGATGGTAAAGAATCCATCCGCGCTGTGGGAGACCTGGGTTCAATCCCTGGGTTGGGAAGATCATCCAAAAACCACCACTGAATGGCAGAAATGAACTACTTGATGGTAAAAAGCAAGAAGCCCCGACCTCTGGCACCTAAAGACTGTTCATCATCAACCAATGACGGAACTGTTCTCAAGTTAATAACAACCCCAGAATGCTACTCCCTCACCTGGCCTTTAAAAAAGCTTTGCTGAAACCCTTCGGGAGTTTGGGGTTTTGGGGAGCATGAGTCACCTATTCTCCTTGTTCAGCCCGGCAATAAAACTTTCTCTGCTCCCAATTCCAATGTTTCCATCTTTTGGCCTCAATCTGCATCAGGCACACAAACTTGCATCTGACAACAAACTCAGATATCAAAATGAAGTCAAAATAAAAGCAAACCTTAGAAGAGAGATTGTTATACACACATCTTCATAGTAGGGTACGGATGAGTCCTGTATGAGCCATGAGGACAGTGACCCTGGCCCACTTTCCTCAAGGCTGTGTTCCCACTCAGAACAGGACTGACCCAAAACATTTGCTCAGGGAAATCGTTTTTGTGATTGAATGAATCACTGTGAAAATAGTGTTTTATAATCTAGTCATCAGACAAATGGAAAACCACATCATTTTTTTTTAATGGGTACCTCCACACCTCATAGAGTAAATCAAAGCACCTGAATACTGACAGCAGCAGAGGTCAATTAACAGCAGCTTTTAATTTAAAAGCAAGAGTAACAGCAATTAAAAAGCACAACTAACTCAGAACAGTCTGATGCTTTGTACATGACACAACACGTAGGAACTTCGATTATTGGCAAGTATTCTTATGCTATAAGAACTCTCCAAATTTATCAGGTGTAGGTGCTAGATTTCTTGGTAGAATAATGAATTTCGAGTCCTCACAAAACTTGGATAATAGTTTTGATATGGAAATAGCATTTTATCCACTTAATAGATTATTTAAGGGCTTCCCAGGTGGCACAGTGATAAAAAATCTGCCTGACAATGTAGGAGACACAGGTTCGGGTTCAATTCCTGGGTCAAGGAGATGCCCTGGAGAAGGAAATGGCAACCCACTCCAGTATTCTTTCCTGGAAAATCCCATGGACAGAGGACCCTGGCAGGATACAGTCTATGGGATCACAAACAACTGGGCATGACTGAGCTACTGAGGACACACAGAAACAATAAATTATTTACAATTTATGTGTTTTTAAATGAATGGCCATTGATGTGGATTCTCAATTATTCATAAAAGGGCTTATGGTTTTGGATTGGATAACAACCTGGGGACTTGGGGAGCATCCCTCAGTCACGGGTGGTGGCCTCACTACCAAAGTATGACAATGTTCATGTCAGTATAGTAGTTTAGTAGTTAGTATAGTAGTTAGTAGTAGTATAGTAGTAGTATAATAGTATAGTAGTTTCAGAGAGCACCTTTTGGGAGCAGAGAGCAAGTAAGAAGCCACAAGAGGAGATCTGGGCCTCAGCCAAACTGCTGCATATTTAAAACCTATTCAGTAAAGGTTTTTATTTTATATTTTTTTGTAGTGGTGTTGTTTTATGGTGCAATTTCTTATGGGAATCAGTTTATGAAAGAGTGAATCTGGGTGTGTGACCTATGATTTCTAGAGAAGAATGTTTGCTGGAGAGAGTTTATTCTCTTAGGAAGAAGTAGGAACAGTTAGACGATGCTGTGGGGAAAGTGGGTGACAGGGTCCTCCCATCTCAAGTCCTTCAGTGTATTTTCTTTCCCATTGAGCAGTCATGTTTAGGGTGGGTGAGAGGTCAGAACATACAGATGAGGCTGCACAAACACAAGAGATCCTCAATGTGTCCTCGAGGGCCACTGGGTAACACTCTGCTCAAGGGCTGGTTGAGGATAGAAGGATGCAGTATCCTACAACTTCCCTAGGAAGATACTTCCAAAGACCCAAGGGATGTGGGATTTTCACGTAATCAGTATCCACCCAGGTAAACCAGGAACTGTGTGAAGGTAGGTACAGAGCAGGGTAGTGGGGATCAGATCATGTAATTCTTTGATCAGGAATTTGGATTTAATGAAAACAATGGAAAGTCATCAGTGGAAGGTGATTTGCATATAAATGATGGGATCTGTATCTAAAGATCCTTCCTACAGTATATGAATATGGGAGGCACAGCTGAGAGTCTACTCAATTTCCACACATACCTTGATACACATATTTCAACTTCCATGTAATAGCTCTCACAATTTTATATCTTTTCCTATAAAACTATCCTTCAAAGAAACAAATACACTCTCACCCTCTCTCCATAAAGAGGAGACAAAAATACCAACCATCATTGATTTCCAATTTAAATAACATTCAGAATATCTGCCTCTGGGCAATGATATTTACTCCTCAAACTCAAATCCCACTTGAACATCCTATAATCTAAAAACTAAACTGTAAACCATCAACAAAACTCTTAATAAAACACACTAGGAGGAAAGGAAGAGAGAGGAAAGTGATTAATATTTACATGTAATACGTTTACATGTAAGGGAGTTGTATACACAACTGTAGTATACTACACATACTTACACAACAAGCAAGAAAGAAAACATGCAAATTGCTACGGTTCTCTTCGTTGTAACTGGTCATGAAATCTTAGTTGATGTCTGTAATTTATTTTTTCACTATCTATTCCACATACCCTTTCTCCTCACCTAGTTCCTCACCTGGTTTCCTGAAAGACCTTAAATGGCAATAGACCTCAACTCAACAACAAAACACAAATAGCCCAATACAAAATGGGCAGAGGACCTTAACAGACATTTCCAAGACAGACCTAAACAGACATTGTATTTCCAAGAAGAAATACAAATGGCCAATAGGCATATGAGAAGATGCACGATGGTTCTAATTACTAGAGAAATGCAAATCAAAACAATGAAGTATCGCCTCACATCAGTCAGAATGGCCATCATCAAAATGCCTGCAAATAACAAATGCTAGAGAGAATATGGGAGAAGGCAATGGCACCCCACTCCAGTACTCTTGCCTGGAAAATCCCATGGATGAAGGAGCCTGGTGGGCTACAGTCCATGGGGTCGCTAAGAGTCAGACACGACTGAGCGACTTCACTTTCACTTTTCACTCTCATGCATTGGAGAAGGAAATGGCAACCCACTCCAGGGTTCTTGTCTTGAGAATCCCAGGGACGGGGGAGCCTGGTGGGCTGCCATCTATGGGGTCGCACAGAGTCGGACACGACTGAAGCGACTTAGCAGCAGCAGCAGCAGAGAGGATGTGGAGAGAAGGGAACCCTCCTACACTGTTGTTGGAAATGTAAGTTGGTACAGCCACTATGTACAGTATGGAGGTTCCTCAGGAAACTAAAAATAGAATTACCATATGATCCAACAATCCCACTCCTAGGCATAGATCCAGACAAAACTGTAATTCAAAAGATACATGTATTCCTATATTCATAGCAGCACTATTCACAATAGCCAAGACATGGAAACAACTTAAATGGCCCACTGACAGATGAATGCATCAGGAAGATGTGATTATATATATATATATATACACACACACACGATAGAATATTACTTAGCCATAAAATATGAAGTAATGCCATCTGCAGCAATATGGATGCAACTAGAGATTATTATACTAAGTAAATCAGAAAGATAAAGACAAATACCATATGATATCCCTTATATGCAGAATCTAAAATATGACACAAATGAACTTATCTCTGAAACATAAGCAGACTCAGACCTAGAAAACAGACTTGTGATTGCTCCGGAGAAAGAATTTAGGGGAAGGATGGAGTGGGAGACTGGGGTTAGCAGTTATAGGCTATTATATACGAATGGATGAACAACAAAATCATACTGTATAGCACAGAGAACAATATTCACTATCCTGTGATAAACCATAATGGAAAAGAATATTAAAAATTATGAATATATATGTGTAATTGATCACTTTGCTGTATAGAATAAATAAACACAACACTGTAAATCCACTATACCTCAATAAGGGGGAAAAAAAAAAAAAACAGGCAGCAGAAATGATCCCTCAAAAAAATCCAAGAAACAAAGCACAATGGTCTTGACTTGGAATTATTTGTAATTTTTCATGAATTCTACTGTTATACATGAGAGTACTAAGAGGCATACCTTGCCTACAAAGGTTCATATAATCAAAGCTATGGTTTTTCCAGTAGTCATGTAAGACTTGCAGCATAAAGAAGGCTGAATGCCAAAAAGTTGATGCTTTTGAGCTGTGGTGTTGGAGAAGACTTACGAGTCCCTTGGATTGCAAGATCAAACCAGTCAATCCTAAAGGAAATCAATCCTGAATATTCATGGGAAGGACTGATGTTGAAGCTGAAGCTGTGATACTTTGGCCACCTGATGCAAAGAGCCAATTCATTAGAAAATACCCTGATGATGAGAAAGACTGAAGGCAGGAAGAGAAGGGGGCGACAGAGGATGAGATGGTTGAATGGCATCCCTGACTCAATGGACATAAGTTTGAACAAGCTCTGGAAGATGGTGATGGACAGGGAACCCTGGTGTGCTACAGTCCATGGGGTCACAAAGAGTGGGGTACAACTGTGACTGAACAACAACAACAACAACAAAGAGGCCTCCCATCTAACCAAAGGCCTTCTTACCCTAAATTAGATCACAAATAATCTCTCTTTGGTAAACCAAATCAATCATTCCCAGCCAATTCTGGAACCACTGGTTTAGTGACATCCGGAGTTTATTTATTTATTTTTATTTATTTATTTATTTATTTTTGTTTAATTTTTATTCTAACTTCAGTTTACTTTACATTACTGTATTGGTTTTGCCAAACATTGACATTAATTCACCACGAGTGTACATGCGTTCCCAAACACGAGTCCCCTCCCATCTCCCACCCCATACCATCTCTCTGGGTCCTCTCTGCACCAGTCCCAAGCATCCTGCATCCTGCATCGGACATCGACTGGCGATTTGTTTCTTACATGATAGTATACATGTTTCAATGCCATTCTCCCAACTCATCCGGAGTTTAAAATGGCCAGGGGTTAATGAAAAGGAACAACTAAGCAAACCTCCACCAACTGCATAGGGACCCTATTTTGATATTGGGTACCCTATGCCCTCAGAAATCCCTGAGGCTCCATGGAGAGGAGGTTTAAGACTTCTTTCCTTTCCAGATAGCTAGTATTGCATTCAAATGATGTTGTCATAAAGCATCACCTAACTTGCATACTCCGAAGACTATTTTGACCAGGGGGTTAAGAAATGATCATTTCTGAAGCTCAGAACAGCTCTGTAACTTAGACATATGGTTCAATATGGCACTAAGTGACATGATATATTTGAGTGACTGGGAGGTTATAAATAAAAGAGCATTTAAGATGGTAAAAAAAAAAAAAATGACCAAAGGGCAATCTTAACTTCCAAACTAGTCCCTTGATGGAAGCTCAAAACTGTTAGGTGGTATCAAAAATACAGCGAATAACGAAAGCAGTTACTTCTCCTTCTCCCACCTCATTCCAAGATCCATGTTTCTGACCACTAGAGAAGGAAACTCGTAGACTGATGGCTGATTCAAACCATATACTGCACCCTCAGGAATGCTGTCTCACAGTTACGACTGGAACTGAACCTTTAATGGTCCATTCTATGCCTGTCAGGCCAGATGATTTGAGGGTGATAGGCTATATGGAAAAAGCAGAGAATTTTATAACTGTGAGCCCACTGATAGATGTCTTATGCTTTAAGTGAGTGCTGTGGTCACAAGCCATGTTGTGTGGAATACCATGTCAAAGAAGAAGGCTTTCTGTGGGTTCAGGATGGTTAGGCTAGCATACCGATAGGAGTCAGGGGCAGTAACTCCATATCCAAAGTATATGATTATTCTGGGGATGAAAAATTATAGGCACTCCTTGTTGGATGAAGTCCACTATAATCAAGGTGGATGGTTGGTCCTCTGAGGGAATGGTGTCACTTACTAGGGCTCATTATTGGTCTCTGCTGTTGGAAAGGAAGGCAATAAGCATTAGAAGTAGCCATGTCATCCTTGGAGAGGGGAAACACATGTTACTGAGCCCATGCACAGCCTCTATCTCATGCTCCATGACCTCTGTGTGCACCCAAAGTAAACCTGGCATTGTGCCAAGGTGGGTGTGAAGCAGAGTAGTGGGGATCAGATCATGCATTGCCTTGTGGTCCTTTGGTCAAGCATTTGGAGTTACTGAAGAACAATGGAAAGCCCTTGGTGGAGGATGGTTTGCATAGGAATCTATATCTAAAGGTAGTTCCTATAGCATATGAATATGGGAGGCAAAGCTGGGAGTCCATTCAATTTATATACATATTTGAACTTCCACTCAATATACATAACAATTTTATATTGTTTCCTATAGAACTATCCTTCAAAGAAATAAATACACCCTCACCCTCTCCCCGTAAAGGGCAGACAGAAAATACCAAGAATCATTGACTTCTAGACCCAGTGAGCAAGTACTAAGGTGGCTGGGGCAAGATACAAAGAGTCATTTTGTCCATTTCTTTTGCAATAGATGCCCTGGGTTAAGCAGTAACAGGAAACAAATATCGTCATGCTGCTGCTGCTGCTGTTGCTGCTGCTGTCGCTTCAGTCGTGTCCGACTCTGTGCGACCCCATAGACGGCAGCCCACCAGGCTCCCCCGTCCCTGGGATTCTCAAGACAAGAACCCTGGAGTGGGTTGCCATTTCCTTCTCCATGCATGAGAGTGAAAAGTGAAAGGGAAGTCACGCAGTTGTGTCTGACTCTTAGCGACCCCATGGACTGCAGCCTACCAGGCTCCTCCGTCCATGGGATTTTCCAGGCAAGAGTATTGGAGTGGGGTGCCACTGCCTTCTCCAAAATATCTTCATATTTTGTGCCTGTTCTAAGAGTTCATCCTTAGGCTACTCATCACTAGTAGACATCCTTCTGCACACCTTGACAATTAATCAAACAAGAACATTGCATTCCATAAACCATCTTACAAAGAGTTCCGCAGAATCAGAAAAGAAAGAAAAGCATTGTTTATTGCAGAATATTTTGATAATTTGCAGGATAAATCCAGCAACTGGTAAGAGAATTTAGAAGTATTACTGAATTCAAGATCAACATTCAAAAGTAAGTGACAACCCTATACTCCAACATTTTATAGAAGATATTATTCACAAAAGCAACTTAAATTGTAAGGCATATGGAAAGAAACCTAAGAGAACCTTATAATATCCATATTAAGAAAGTTGCAAAATACCACTGAGAGAGATTAAAGAAGATTTATTTAAATAAGCATATGAGCATGTAGCAACCTAATTTGTTTGTGGATAGGAAACCTGACTATCCTGATCAGTTCTCCCTTAAAATAATCCATATATTCAAGATTGCATAAATCAAAATCTCAACATGGTTTTTCATGTCAGTAAGTAATATACTTCTAAAATTACTGGACAAAACAATAATCTAATATTTTTCAAAATGATTATAAAATATATATTTAAAATAACTAAGATAACTTGTCCTATTAGATTTAAGACCTTATAAAACTATGGTAATTAAAGCATTAAGGCAGAGGCTTAGAGGTCAGCAGATAAAGGGAATCAATTAGAGAGACAAGAAGATGATTCAGGCACATATGGAAATTAGTTCTTGGTGCATATGGCATACAAATCCTGTGTGATGACTGTTCAACAAAAGGTATAGTAACACAGCTTGCCTCATAGAAAATACAACCTAAAGCGCTACTTCACATCATTCAGAAAATAAACTGCAAATACATAAATACCTAATTTATAAAATCAAAATGGTAATATACTTAAAAGAAAATGCAAGGCTTCCCTGGCGGCTCAGTGGTAAAGAATCTACCTGCCAACACAGGAGACAAGGCTAGATCCTTGATTGGGGGAAATCCCACATGTCGTGGAGCAGCTAAGCCCACACTTAACCACTGAGCCTGCACTCTAGAGCCTGCGATTCACAACTACTGAGCTCATGTGCCACAAATGCTAAAGCTTGCCACCCTGGAGCCTGTGCTTCGCAACGAGAGAAGCCACCACAAAGAGTACTCCATGCTCGCTGCAACTAGAGAAAGTCTGCGGAGAGCAGCAAAGGCCCAGCATGGCCAAAACTAAATAAATAAAACGGAGAAGAAATATCTTTAGGATGTCTAAAAATGTAAACATTTATTACCTAAGACAGATTAAAAAACAAACAAAAAGATCAATAATTCTGATTATACCAGAATTTTAAATGGCTGTAGGATAAAGATACCATACACAAAGTTTGCAAAAGGCCACATATGGAGAGGATATTTCCATTAAACATAGCAGAAATCAATATTTAAAAGAAAAATAATCCAACAGAAAAAAAAGGAACAAAAGAGTTAACTGAACTGAACTACCAATCCCAGAGGTGGAAATAGTCAATAGATATGAAAACACAGGCAACCTCGCAGGAAATCGGGAAAGTAGGAATTGAAACAAGCAGAGGCTTCTGCACTTGCATCAGATGATTGACAAAACTCAGTAAGATATTACACAGTGTTAGTCAAGATGAGGGCAAGCCAAAGTTTTCATCCTCTCTGTAGTATGAATATTAACTTATAAACCTAATTTAGAGAACAATTAGAAACCTAGTGAAACTGAAACAAACATATCCTGTTATAAAGCTAATCTGATCCTTTGTTTATGCTACAGAAAAATTCACATACTAAGAGAGTAGAACTTTAGCATTTTCACCACCAAAAAAAATTACTAATAATTGTGTGAAGTGATGTATGTGCTAAATCAAATAAATGGTGGAGTGACATATACAACATGATAGTATTGAGGCAAATTAAGAGGGGAGGGAACAAAATAACACACCTAAAAAGTGGTATGGAAGGAAACACCCAAGTCAAAATAGAAGCTTCCTGAAGAGAGGGAGACTTAATAATTGTATAAAACGGAATTACCCCCTCCCATGCACTGTACAATTGGTGCTTACATGGTAAAATATTTTTATTAATTCTTGTTGTTGGGTAATGACATTTCCTTCTCAATTTTTTTCAACCTTTCAAAATTAAAACACACACAGAGCACTCAGTGACTGCTAAAGGATGGAAGAAAAATGGGAAGAATGGCTCTTGAAAAGCCTGATTATTAGCAGAGAAGTGAGAAATGGGACAGCTCGTGGAGTAAACCTGTGGGAGATACAGAGTCAAGGGATTTTTTTTTTTTTCATACGGCAAAGGCAAAAGACTGGTTCTGAGAACACTCACTAGAAAATAATAGAAATAGAAACATTCACTAGAGAAGCTAAGATTTTTTTAAAAATTGAAATATAGTTGATTTACAATGTTGTGTTAGTTTCAGGTATACAGTAAAAAGGGATTCAGTTTTATACACACACACACACAAGTGATTCACTTATATACATGTACTTGTTGTCATTTAGTTTCTAAGTCATGTCTGACTCTTTGTGACCCCATGGATTGCAACCTGCCAGGCCCTTCTGTCCATGGGGTTTCCCAGGCAAGAATATTGGAGTGGGTTACCATTTCCTTCTCCAGGAGATCTTCCTGACCCTAGTCTCCTGCATTGGCAGGCAGATTCTTTATCACTGAGCCATCAAGGAAATCCTATCTATATGTATACATATACATATATACACACACACACACACACACACACACACACATATATAATGGGCTTCCCTGAAAGCTCATGGGTTTCCCTGGTGGCTCAGTCAGTAAAGAATCCGTCTGCAATTCAGGAGACTTGGGTTCGATCCTGGGTCAGAAAAAACCCCTTGGAGAAGGAAATGGCAACCCATTCCAGTATTTTTGCCTGGAAAAATCCCATGGGCAGAGGAACCTGGAACAGTCTATGGGGTTTCAAGAGGTAGATAGGACTTAATGACTAAATCACCACATACATATATTAAAATTGTATGTGTATATATATATATATATATATATATATATATTCTTTTAATGATGCAGTAAAGAGTAACTAGCTAAAGACAAAAGCTGTTGAAAAACAAGAAGGAAAGACATCTCATTGTGGAGTCATTGAAAGGTAGAGAGATGCTTTCTCCATTGAAAATAGAAAGAAACAATGGTGGAAGTTTATATAGGTTTGGTGATGTGAAGAATGTTATAGTCTTCCTCATCATGGGTGGCTGTTTCTCCTGACAGATTTGGGGAAGTCAGCTGAAATAGTGTCTTGTAATCACCATGGGAAGCCAGAAGTTGCCCAGTTCTGCTGTCACTGTGACTGAAGGTCAGTCCTGGTAGAAGATATGAGTCTGCAAAGACACTGTGTTGATATGTAGTATACTGTGGTGGACAGAGAAGGGAACTTCACACAAAAATTGTGCAGACCTTAAGCCATGTCCTACTCCCAGAGTCAGGTTTCATACACACATGCAGGTGCTTTTTGGCTTCTTATGTTGTAATTACTCCTGTGTCCACATCTGTTCCTCTGGCAAAAGGTTTCTATCTGCAGCAACCATTGGTACAAGGAAAGTTAAACTTCCTTTCTCTTTTCTTAGAAACTTATTTCAAAAAGAATGTTAATGGGACACATAAGAAGCTTAGAAGTAGTGAATGGAGACATGTCTTAGCTTTAAAATTTATGAATCTAGACTTCTACCCCTGAGAGATGAATGCTAGCTGTCACCTAGTATATATTAAGAGGGCACCCATGCCAAAAAGATAAAGCAATTCACATCTGATGACTTCAATTTTCGGTTTGAAATATGAAGCCAGGTCATCAGCTGAGAGTGATGAAGAGGTGGTTTAAGACGAGAATTACCTTTGAGATAGTCATCTTGGATCATGAAAAAAAGAGATATTAGAGACACATGCAAGGACTCTTGGCAATTCTCCTTTCAAGTTAATGATCATGTAGGGAAAACAAAACTTGTTAGCTTACATGTGTGACTTTCCTCAGCCAGAGTCAGCAGCTCAGGTAAAGCTCTTGAGGATATGAATCATAATTTTTATCTAGGATGAGGAAATAGAGGAATATAAAGATGGAATTAAGAAATTAGTAATAATGATAATAATGAACCAAGCAATTCATGTCCAAACAGCTGAAAAGTGAAGTAATTCAATGGCAGTGAGAAAGTGATGATGTCATAGGCTTGAATACCTGATGAGGTTTAAAAAAAAAAAAAGGCACTGGGATAAATAGGGGTTCTTAAAAGCAAGAACAGGACATGGAACAAGAGACTGGTTCCAAATAGGAAAAGGAGTACGTCAAGGCTGTATATTGTCACCCTGCTTATTTAACTTCTATGCAGAGTACATCATGAGAAACACTGGGCTGGATGAAGTACAAGCTGGAATAAAGATTGCTAAGAGAAATAGCAATAACCTCAGATGCAGATGACACCACCCTTATGGCAGAAAGTGAAGAGGAGCTAAAAAGCTTCTTGATGAAAGTGAAAGAGGAGAGAGAAAAAGTTGGCTTAAACCTCAACATTCAGAAAACGAAGATCATGGCGTCCGGTCCCATCACTTCATGGGAAATAGATGGGAAAACAGTGGAAACAGTGTCAGACGTTACCTTTTTGGGCTCCAAAATCACGGCAGATGGTGATTGCAGCCATGAAATTAAAAGATGCTTACTCCTTGGAAGAAAAGTTATGACCAACCTAGATAGCATATTGAAAGCAGAAACATTACTTTGCCAACAAAGGTCCATCTAGTCAAGGCTATGGTTTTTCCAATGGTCATGTATGCATGTGAGAGTTGGACTGTGAAGAAAGCTGAGCGCTGAAGAATTGATGCGTTTGAACTGTGGTGCTGGAGAAGACTCTTGAGAGTCCCTTGGACTGCAAGGAGATCCAAGCAGTCCATTCTCTAGGAGATCAGCCCTGGGTGTTCTTTGGAAGGAATGATGCTGAAGCTGAAACTCCAGTACTTTGGACACCTCATGCAAAGAGTTGATTCATTGGAAAAGACTCTGATGCTGGGAGGGATTGGGGGCAGGAGGAAAAGTGGACGACAGAGGATGAGATGGCTGGATGTCATCACCGACTCGGTGGACGTGAGTTTGAGTGAACTCCGGGAGATGGTGATGGACAGGGAGGCCTGGCGTGCTGTGATTCATGGGGTCGCAAAGAGTCAGACATGACTGAGCGACTGAACTGAACTGAAAAGCAAGAAAAATAGGAAATCATGGATGGAAAAGGGTGTTTACTGTTGTAACTTCAGATGTTACTTAGTGTGAGATGATGATAAATTACAGAATATAACTTCTGATTGGGGTGCAAATAAATTAGTGGGATTGAAGAGATAACAAACTGAAAGACTATTGGATGATTAATTCATGTAGATGTTGAGGTCCCTGAAAACAGGAATTGAGATAGAAAGACTATGGTCCTAGAGGTAAAAAGAAATGAAGAGAAGATAAGTTCATTCATAGAAGACAGACCAGGGAGAAATAAGGGGTCCAAAACTGGTAACAGAAGCTTCAAAAGAGCAGATTTGTCCACACTCCCCAAGAGAAGGAAGGACATAAATGATCTGAAACTAGCAATGACGAGCAAGTGGACACATAACCAAACTCCTGGCCCTCAGATGACAGGGGGAAAAACAAACCCACAATCACCTTAATTTTGAAAAGAGCTTCAAGGAAAGTAATGTCCTCATGAGCAGCCTTATTTTTACTTCAGTCAAGTGGTAAAAAGAATATTCAGAAAAAGCGGTTCATTGTAAGAACGCTGAGAGATAACAGTTCAGAATCTGCCCAATGGAAGATTTGGAGAAAAGGGTGGACAACTGATTCAGATGAAGGAACGTATACAAGGCAGTAGGGGAGAAAAGCAAAGTTGGTAGTTGCTGCCTAGGGGCAAGGACTTCAACACAAACCCAATCAAAACCCTGGTAAGTTACCGTGTGTATACTGACAAACTGATTCTAAAGTGTATATGGAGAGGCAAAAGACCAAGCAGCCAACACAAGACTGATGGAGAAGGACAAAGTTGGAGGACTAATGCTATCCAACTACTATAGCCTTATTATAAAACCACAATAATCAAGAGTGTGGTACTGGGGAAAGAATAAACAGATCAATGGAATAAAAGAGCCCATTAACAGACATACACAACTACATTCAATTGATCTTTGCCAGAGGAGCAAAAGCAATTCAATGGAGAAAAGATAGTCTCCAAACAACCTTAGAACTGGACATTCACGTGGGAAAAAGTGGATAAAGACAGATCTTGGGGCTTCCCTTGTGGCTCAGTGGTAAAGAATCCATCTGTCAATGCAGGAGGTGTGGGTTTGATCTCTGCGTTGGGAAGATACCCTGGAGAAGGAAATGCAACCCACTCCAGTATTTTTCCCTGAGAAATCCCATGGACAGAGGAGCCTGGTGGGCTATAGTTCATGGGATCTCAACAGAGTCAGATACAACTTAGTAGCTAAACAACAACAGACAGATTTTATATCTTCCATAAAAAATTTCTCAAAGTTGATCATAGACTTGCATGTAAAATGCAAACCTATATGACTCCTAGAAGACAACAGGAGAAAATCTAGATGACAAGGGGTTGGCAAAATACTGCCTGCTGGCCAGATCCAGCTGCAAATGTTTTAAGAATAGTTTTCTTAGATCACAGTCATGCCAATTTGTATGCACATTGTCTATGTATGTCTTCATACAGCAGCAGACTTCCTGGATACAACAAAAACAGGATAAATAAAAGAAAAAAAAATGGTAAGTTGGATTTTATTAAAATTTAAAACTTCTGGTCTGCAAAAAAAGAAAAACACTGTTAATAGAATGAAAAGACAAGCTATAGGCTGGAAAGAAACTTATTTAAACAATACACAAATTTATGTGATAGGTAGCCACAATTAGTTAACCACACTAGGTGATATATTGCTGAACAAAGTACCTTAAAAAGTTGTAGGCTGCAATATTATGTGGCAGCCTGAACAGGAGGGGAGTTTGGAGTAGAAAGGATACATGGATATGTATGGCTGAGTCCCTTCACTATTCACCTGAATCTATCACAAGACAAGATTGATAATTAGCTGTACCCCAATACAAAATAAAAAGTTTAAAGAAACAAAGAAAACAAACAAAAACGTTAAAGGCTAGGGAAACAAGACCTCAAAAAAAAAAAAAAAAGCAAATGTAAACCAAAAAGGAGCAGCAGTTTCAACAGTTAATCAGTTCAGTCACTCAGTCATGTCTGACTCTTTGTAACCCCGTGGACTGCATGCAGCACGCAAGTCCTTCCTGTCCATCACCAACTCCCAGAGTTTACTCAAATTCATGTCCATTGAGTCAGTGATGCCATTCAGCCATCTCATCCTCTGTCATCCCCTTCTCCTCCTGCCTTCAATCTTTCCCAGCATCAGGGTCTTTTCAAATGAGTCAGTTCTTTGCATCAGGTGGCCAAAGTATTGGAGTTTCAGCTTCAGCATCAGTCCTTCCAATAAATATTCAGGACTGATTTCCTTTAGGATGGACTATTTGGATCTCCTTGCAGTCCAAGGGACTCTCAAGAGTCTTCTCCAACACCACAGTTCAAAAGCATTAATTCTTCAGCGCCCAGCTTTCTTTATAGTCCAACTCTCATATCCATACATGACTACTGGAAAAACCATAGCTTTGACTAGATGGACCTTTGTTGGTAAAGTAATGTCTCTGCTTTTTAATATGCTATCTAGGTTGGTCATAACTTTTCTTCCAAAGAGCAAGTATCTTTTAATTTCATGGCTGCAGTCACCATCTGCAGTGATTTTGGAGCCCCCCAAAATAGTCTGTCACTGTTTCAACACTTAATATTAGGAATCGTAAAGAGAAAAACCTCTACTTTATAATTATTAATGAGATAATCAGAGAAATTATGGCTTAATGTTTGTACATGTTAAACAATAAAGGGTAATATTGTATTACACAGAAATTAAATACTATAAAAACAAATGATAAAAATACAATATGAATGGGAATATTTAACATAATTTTCATTGTTTACAGATTATATAGAGCAATCACGCATAGATAACGAGTTGGGGTTGGAAAATATTTTCTGTAAAGGGACAGACCGTAAATGCTTTAGACTTTGTGGTTTTATGGTCTCTACTGGAAACTGCTCACCTCTGTTGCTGCTGTTTGAAGATGTACATAGACAATGTGTAAACAAATTGGCATGACTGTGATCTAAGAAAACTATTTATAAAACAGTTGCATCTGGATATGGCCAGCATATAGTACTTTGCCAACCCCTAGTATTAAGTATCTGAATAACAATACTCCCATCTCATTTATGCCAATTTGGTTTTATACACATTTGCATACATATAAAACTCTATACCCTTTACATGGAGACTGTATCCTCTTATCAAATGCTACCATTCATGTACTGCATTTTAAAGAACAATAATTGTTTAGAAATAGAAATAATCAAATTTGTAACTTAATAACAGCACAAATAGCAAAAGTAGAAAATTTAAAAAGCAACCAATTATTTTTAAAAAGCTTTCTCTTGACTACTCTTGGACCAAGCAAGGTCATGTATCTAGTGCAGAATGTCTAGTTAATAATGCCAATGACATCACTGTAGTTCAATTTGTATAGTTCATACCAGCACTGAATAACTAAGTTATGAAATAAGTGAAGAATATTCTAGGAAAAAAAAAAAACCCCTGAAGCTTTAAAAGGTTTCATTTTAGATGGAGAAATATACCACGTTCATGGATCGGAAGAATCAATACAGTGAAAATGAGTATACTATCCAGAGCAATCCACAGATTCAATGAAATCCCTATCAAGCTACCAGCGGTATTTTTCACAGAGCTAGAACAAATAATTTCACAATTTGTATGGAAATACAAAAAACTTCGAATAGCCAAAGCAATCTTGAGAAAGAAGAATGGAACCAGAGGAATCAACCTGCTTGACTTCAGGCTCTACTACAAAGCCACAGTCATCAAGACAGTATGGTACTGGCACAAAGACAGAAATATAGATCAATGGAACAAAATAGAAAGCCCAGAGATAAATCCACACACCTATGGACACCTTATCTTTGATAAAGGAGGCAAAAATATACAATGGAGTAAAGACAATCTCTTTAACAAGTGGTGCTGGGAA
>SJYQ01001103.1:100097-159400 GCA_006410935.1 Redunca redunca | reverse complement strand
AATATATTGGGCTTTCCTGGTAGCTCAGCTGGTAAAGAATCTGTCTGCAATGTGGGAGACCAGGGTTCAATCCCTGGGTTGGGAAGATCCCCTGGAGAAGAGAATGGCTACCCACTCCAGTATTTTGGCCTGGAGAATTCCATGAACTGTACAGTCCATGGGGTCGCAAAGAGTTGGACACAACTGAGTGGCTTTCACTTCACAAGTCTCTGATTAAAAGAATCAAATAAGAACTGAATGAACAGAGAGAGATTCCATTTTCATGGGTAGGCAGACAATAGTGTCAAGATATTATTTTTCCTAACTTGATCTAATGATTCAACATAAACCCAGTGAAAAAAACTCAGTTTCTTTTCCTTTGTGGACATTGATAAATTGATTTTAAAGTTTACATGTAAAGGCAAAATAAAAAAACATAATAGCCAACACAATACTAAAGAACAAAATTGAAGGACTGACTACCTAACTTTAAGCCTTATTACAAAGCTATGACAATCAAGAGAGTATAGATTTGGTGAAAAAATAGACAAATTAATGGAAAATAATAGAAAGCCCAGAAACAGATATCCATACATACAGTTAGCTGGTCTTTGACAATAGAGCCGAGAGAATATAATAGAGCAAAGGCAATGTTTTCAACAAACAGTGCTGGAACCAGCTGATATCCATGTGTAAAAAAAAAAAAAAAAAGAATCTAAACACAGACTTTAAACCCTTTGTGAAAATTAAAATTGATCACAGACTAAAACATAAAACTATAAAACTCATAGAATACAACATTGGAGAAAATCTAGATGGCTTTGGATATGACAATGACTTTTTAGATACAAATCAAAAGGCACAATCCATGAAAAAATGATTGATAATATGGACTTCATTGAAATTAAAATCTTCGGAAATGCAAAAGTACTGTCAAAAATATGAGAAGACAAATGACAGTGTGAAAATATTTCCAAAAGATATGTGATAAAAGATTCCTCTGCATAGGATACAAATAATTCATAAAACTCAACAATATGAAAACAAATAGCCCAATTAAAAAAGGTCCAAAGCTCTTAACAAATGCCTCACCAAAAAGACATACAGATGACAAATAAGCCTACAAAAAGATGCCACACATCAACTGTTATCAGGGAAATGCAAATTAAAACAATAAGATATTACTATGTACCTATTAAAATAGCCAAAATCCAAAATGCTGACATCAAATGTGGGCAAAGACATGGAGCATCAGGAAATCTACTTTATTATTAATGAAAACGCAAAATGTACAGCTACTTTGAAGACAGTTTTGCAGTTTTCTACAAAATTAAACATTCTCTTACCATGCAATCCAACAATTGCTCTCCTTGATATTTGCCCAAATTGATTATGTTTACAGCAGCTTCATTCATAACTGCCAAAACTTGGAAGCAACTAAGATGCTTTTCAGTAGTCTAATGGATAAACTGTGGTACACCCAGACAATGAAGTAGTTTTTGAATGAAGTATTATTTCTAAAAAGAAATGAGCAAACTATGAAAAAACATGGAAGAAACTTAGATACATATTACTCATCAAGATAAGCCAGTCTGAAAAAGAAACTCTATCATGCCAACTATATGACATCCTAGAAAACAAAACTACAGAGATAATAAAAGGATCAGAGACTGTCATAGTTTGAGGGGAGAGAGGAATGTACCGGAAGAACATTAAGGACACTTTAGGGCGGTGAAACTACCTTGTATGATATTATAATAGTGAGCATATGTTGTTATATATTTGTCCAACCCACAGAATGTACAAAGGCAACAGGGAACCCTAAAGTAAACTGGGGAATTTGGATGACCATGGCACATCACGTAGCTTCATCAACGTACTACTCTGGTGCAGGATGCTGATGATAGACGGGGTGTGACTCTGCAGGGGCATAAGTAAATGAGAAATCTCTGTGCCTTTTACTCAGTTTTGCTCTGAACTGAAAGCTGCTTTAAAAAGTAGTATATTAAAAAAGAAATCCTCCTCATCAAATAACCTACTTATGACTTGAACAAGAGTTAATCACACAAAATTATGGTTAAAAAAGAAAACTCTTGTTTGTATTCTGATTCAAGAGTCCTCTGCACAGATCAATATGTACCAAATTCTGAAATCCAAAGCCTCTGTATTGGGAAAATTCTTTTACTTCACGTCTATTCTTCAACTATTTACCTCACTTTAACTTATTTAATTTCTGGAGAGAACTGGCAAGTAAAACTCTACTTATCACTTGAAAGATTTACTTATAAGTTTTGCAGCAATTACTCCTGGCCAACTCAAGCAAATAAGTACTACAGAACTGGTAAAAAAAAAAAATCTATTTTTTCTGAATGTGAAATTTTTCTCCATTTACAAGTTCAAACATTTAGTAAGGCAACACAGAAGTGAATTAATAAAATTCAAAGTATAATAATAAACTGAGAATCCTCTGATTTCAGGGTACGCTTAGCTTTTGTCATAATTTTTAAAATGAAATACCACAATTGCAAAGAGAATGAAAGGACAATCAGTCTAGCTACAGAGAAAAGTATTATTTTTTAGTAATTTGTTTAATATAATAAACACCATATACTTAGAAAATTGTGCTCAGGATACCCAACTGAAGGTCAGATCAATGTCAAAGGAAATGAATTTAGTCTTTTTCTCATTTTTCCTCTTCCTAATGGTAGTAACTCACATGCACAGTCTTCAAAATAAGCACCTGTCTCCCTCATAGCCCTCCCACCGCTGCTCTGTAGGGACACTCTGCTTGTCAGGCTCTCCTAACACAGCAGGAGGTAACTGGTCCATTTGCTAGGCAGCACGTAATTTTCAAAGTTTGGATGGAGGATGAGAAGCATACTGGAAATAAGATACTTTGAAGCAAACATAAAAGAACATTGTCTAATGTAACCAGTATAGTGCTCAGTTGCTCAGTGGTGTCTGACTCTTTGTGACTCTATACCTGTAGCCCACCAGGCTCCTCTGTCCATGGGGTTTTCCAGGCAAGAATACTGGAGTGGGTTGCCATTTCCTTCTCCAGGGGATCTTCCCAACCCAGGGACTGATCTTGCATCTTCTCTCCTCTACTGGCAGGAAGATTCTTTACCACTGTGCTACCTGGGAAGCCCAATGTAGGATTCTCCACAAAATGAGAATATAAATAAAGTCTTATTTTTATTTTTACCTGAAAATCACTGGAATCCCATTTCCTTACTAGCAAGAAATCTAACACTCTGCTCTAAATCTTAATATGTGTACCCTGTCCCTTGAATTGTTCAGGAACCTCGGTTTCATGCTCGACCCAAAGAGCTAAACCCTCTGTTAATGCCACACATGGAGTAAACTGGACTCCAGTTAGACTGTTACTATTATAGAGCTCTTGGGTCACACTATCTCTTTACTGAAGTTTACCTACACAATGAGATTGGTGATGCTCATCTACCATAGCAATGATAATTTCTGCTTGTTGAAGCCCAGGTTCATCACAGGAGTATGACTCCACTCTTCTGAATGTGGTACCCAGTTGGTAGCACTTTCAATCTTAGTGTGCATGTCTCAGAAGGAAAGCAGTCCAGAAACTTTGTAGCAATAATCTAGAATTATTATGTCTCTTCCCTCTTGTCCCACCTAATCAACTTTCCAAAAACAATGGATCACCACCTTTTCAAA
The DNA here is from genome assembly GCA_006410935.1 of Redunca redunca. Classification (NCBI taxonomy): domain Eukaryota; kingdom Metazoa; phylum Chordata; class Mammalia; order Artiodactyla; family Bovidae; genus Redunca; species Redunca redunca. The sequence goes on along the minus strand of SJYQ01001103.1, from coordinate 155,731 downwards.
TTTTCTGAAAAATAAGAACCTCATTAAAACTTCTTGTTGTTGTTATCTAGTCACTAAGATGTTTCTGACTCTTTGTGACCCCATGGGCTGTAGTCCGCCAGGCTCCTTTGTTCATGGGAATCCCAAGGCAAGAATAGTGGAGTGGGTTACCACTTCTTTCTCCATAGGATCTTCCCAGACCAGGAATCGAACTCAAGTCTCCTGTGTCTCTTGAATTGGCAGGTGGATTCTTTACCACTAAGCCACCTGGGAAGCCCCATTAAACCACATTCCTGGACAATTAAAGATACTTTTTCTCCACCCAAGTTTGTCAGGGGCCCTAACTAAATGATGCAAAGATGATTTGCTAGGAACTTCAAGGTGACTCTCCACTCTGGCTTGTACAAAGAAGAAAAGCACTCTGTTGCCGAAGAAAGAAAAATGGAACTCTGATCACCTCCAGGGAAACCCTCTGGTAAAGCATCTGGTTACACTAAGAATAGAAACTTTTGTTTTCCTTGTTTTCTGAAAAGATAGTAATTTATCAAAATGGTACTCTCTACTTACCGTTGTGTGCTATACTCCCACTCACCACTTATTTTGTCAATCTGTTATATCACTATAAAATAGCAGGGAAAACTGATAGCTATCAATGCCTCTATTTAGTGCCATTTAACTTACATGATCTATTTTGATCCTCCCAAATAATACTGTGATGAATTGTTATGAATAAACAATAACTCTTAGGAAAGACTGATGCTGAAGCTGAGGTTCCAATATTTTGGCCATCTGATGCGAAGAGCCGATTCATCAGAAAAGATCCTGATGCTGGGAAAGATTGAAGGCAAGAGGATGAATGGTTGGATGGCATCACTGACTCAATGGACGTGAGTTTGAGCAAACTCTGGGAGATAGTGAAGGACAGAGAAGCCTGGCGTGCTGCCGTTCATGGGGTTGCAAATCAGACACGACTTAGCAAGTAAGCAGAAATAATGAGTCATCAAGCTGAGTTGCCTGCTGCAAACTGCAGCTGTATGGGTTTAGGGCAGGATTTGAACCAGTCTTTCTCAAGGCTAAGGCCCATCTCCTGCCTATTACCCCAAACACTATAATTACCCTAATTTAAGAGGAAAGGAAAATGAATCTCAGAGATATAAAATAACAGGCCTAAACTGTGATTGATCTTGCAACTTATAAGAATCTGACCTAAGAGTCAAACCCTCCAAAACCTGGGCTTGTTTTCCGCAGCATTTTTCTCCTTTCAAAGAATAAGAACAAAGTCACATTGCATTAGTGGCCACGTCCAGCTCCAAGACATTTCCTTTCTTTCTGTCAGCATCCGAATAGAGAGAGACAGGCACTAGTGAGGGCCATCAGTCATTTGGGAGAAATCCTGAATGGGGCCCATTAGCCATAAAAACAGGATGTTTGGGGACACCTTTCAGAAATTTTGTCTCAGAGACCTTTTCAATCAATGATGACCTTGTCTCTGTTATCAGCGTACTGTCAGCAAGCACTTAAGGAACTCACCTGCCTGCTAAAATGCCCCACAGACCAATGGAACATTTCCCTTAATCAGAAGCAGAGTCAGAGGCTCTTCCTGATTACCTCAAGAGCTGGAGTAGCCTCTGCAGGTCAGCTGGAGGCCGGCTGCCTGTCCCTCTCTCTCACTTTGTCAGCATGGACATGACCCGTTGTGGATGAAGAATTTACCAAGAAAAACTCCAAGGCCTTTCCCTCCATTAACCTCTGAGAATATTTAACATTTCACTTTTAGTTACAAAAACAAGCAAACAGAAACCTCCTTTATTTTAAAGGCAAGTGGTTTCTCCAAGGGAGACTTAGACCAGGTAGAAAACGTTCAGTCAAATAACCAATGTTGGAATCTACATTATCAGACATGATTCCATATGCTTCTTTATAAATGACTGCATTTAAGCCTTGTGGAAAAGCACAGGCAAGAGTCCTCGGCTTCAGCATGTGTAGCTTAAAAAGTTTGTTCTTAACACTGGCAGCCAACTGGGGGCAGAGCTCTCTTTTTATGGCACAAAGTACCATCCTGGAAAACCCCTAGAGAGAGTGTAAGAATGAGACACAGGCAAGTATGGCAGGGGGTGCCAGGGAACCTGAGAAGTGTAGGATTTCTCCTAAAGGAGTACAATCCTACACTCACACTCACCTCAGCTGTCCTCTTCCCCTTTCTAAACCCAGAGTGGACAGAGGTCTAGTGAGCTGTGAGGCAGAACAGCAGTGTCCTGATAATCGGTGCCTTCGATCAGTCAGTAAGAAGCTGGTGACTCCAAGCAACTGGTTACCCTCTCTGGGCCTCAATTTGCACACCCATAAAGGGTGACTCTGAATAAAGAATCTGCAAGACTCGGCAGTTCTAATACTCTGAGTTTGTCATCCTCAAATACAGATGGCTATCACAACTCTATAGGTTGACATAAAATATTAATTATATATATTAATAATCAATGATTAATGAATGCAATGAATTGGCATGATATGTAATTTTTCTCAATAACCCTAGACTCAGTTCACTGAGGATGAGAGAAGTGTCAAACTCAGAATATGGACTTTCATACCACAGGTTGTTCCTGCTTTGGGGATGGCAAATGCTAAATATTAACTAATATTTTTATAATGTTTTACAGTTATATACCCCACATATATTATGTTATTAGATCTTCACAAGTCTTTGAAATAAACATTAATGTTCCCAGTTGACATCATTAAGACCCAAGAAGTAAAACTGACTTTGCCCAGAGGGACGGGGCTAGTAGGAGGGGGCAAAGCCAGGGCCAAAATCCTTGCCTTGACTCCAAATCTCATGTTCTTTACACATGTATACTTTCTCTTAAGATTAATGATCAACAGAATCCATTTTTCCCCCTACAGTGAATTAAAATTCAACATTTACCCTCAAAGGCATCACTAGATCTATTTGGAATATGACAACATTTCTGAATAGTCTGAGGTTAATTATTTAATATGGGGCCCTAAAGTTACAGCTTTTAATTTTATAAACGCAAAGATGAGAAGAAAAAGAAGTTGGAATAATTCCACATTTTGCCATTGAAAAGTGAATCTTTTTTTTTTTTGAGCTAAAGGTTCAATGTGTACCCAAATGTAGGCTTGACTCAGTTCTGAACTGTCAAAACATGTTTTCCTGCCCAGAGCTAAAACTGTTTCTAATATACCTTTCAAACATTGTGACCAAACCGACAAAGTTTCCAACTCCCTCTGTTGTTTAAATGAAGCAAAATTATTCCTTGAAAAAAAAATAAACTAAAATGCCATAAACCTACTTCTTCCTTGAGGGAAGGAGAATTAGCCCTTGGGGAGCTTTAAGTGGGCATCATTTCCTTCAAAGGAGAGAACTCTTAGCTGCAATTTACTTTCCCCACGTGTCAAGGTGTTCTCTGTGGGAGGGTCAGAGATGGCAGAGACCCTGTGGGACAGGAAGAAGGGTGTGGGCATTCCCTTGGGCCCTGTAGCTGGCTGGAGATGCCAGTCATGTGGAGTGACAATCCAGAAGAAGGCACTGATTCAAACCTGGAGTTGTGAGTAGGGTAAAACAGAAGCAGATGGAGTCAAGCTCCTAAACTTCCTAACAACATCCTGTGGGTCGGAGCCCTCTCAAGGCCAAGAAGGAAAGGCCTGGATCACCTTTACTGAGTGGCAGGGAGAAGCAGGGCTCACAGGCCCCATCTCAACACCAGTGTACAAGGAGAGGGTTGACTGAGTCTCTGGCAGGAACAGGGAAGGAGAAGCAGGAAATGACCTCCAGGCTGGGCCTCAGGAGGACATCTACTTAGAAGGTCCTCTTGTCTCCACTACAAACCATGTCTCCAACCACAACCATGTCTGTGAGGATTAAGACAACCAGCTTTTGGTACTAGCTGTAGACATTAAACTCTGGTATTAAGCAAGGAGTGAAACCAGGCAGGACTTTGTGGCACATTCCTAAGTATAAAAGCCCCATTGTGTCCCTGTTTCTTGTCTGTAGAAAAAGTCTCTTGTTTCCTTGGCCTTTCTTGAATCCCGAACAGCAGACTCAAGCAGTTACTAATTAGGGAAGTGAGAGAACACAGAAACAAAGGAAGAGCAAATCAAGAAAAAAAGTAATAACATCTTAAAAAATAGTTCAGGGATAAAACAGAGTCCTAGTTCCTCCTCAGGGCATACACATAACAATCTGATGTGAATCTTTGAGTTGTTTTGCAGAACCAAAGATCCCCAAACCCAGGTGGAGGACAGTGACTACCCATTTAACCACAAGCATGGAGTCCCCAGACTGGCTGGAACCAGGAGACAGATTAAGATTCCTGAAACACTACCCTGTTACCTTGCCAACAACTAACCAGAAGAAAGGCCAAGAGCTGCATTCCTCACCTCCAGATCTTGCCTTTAAAAATCCCCTTCCCTGAAAGCCATCAAGGAGTTTGGGTCTTTTGAGCATGAGCTGCCCATTCACCCTGCAATAAATGCTGTACTTTCCTCCACCACAACCCAGGGTCAGTAGACCAGCTTTGCTGCACAGCAAACAAGCAGACCCAAGTTCAGTTTAGTAACAGGAGAAACTCCTTTTGAGGGCTTCAGGTTCCTTAATCACATAAGGAAGAGGGGATCACTTGCTACATCTTCCTGTCTGAATTACTGTGAAAGTGCCCTAGGAATAAACTCCTGAAAATGTAGATCAGAAAGATGTAAATAGTACAGAACCATCAGTCTTAGGCATCGAAGTAAAAATATAACATGGAGTGCAATGATGTACTCAAAGTTTATGTAAATAAAGACACAGATTGAAAAACAAAAACACAGAAATCTTGAAATTTGTGCATCTTCTTCTTCCACTTGGGGATAGAGTTTCAAAATGCTGGGCTGCATGCATCACTGTTATCAATTCAGATCAAAAACAGCTTTCATGAAAGGGTCCCTCTGAATGCACCAGGCTCTAAAGCCCCATGAAAAGTTCTTTAAAAGTTTAACAGACTGTGAGTAGGTCTCTGAGGGAGGATTAACTGGTCCTCTCTTGGAAAAACAAACAAACAGTGAGAATCTGCACTTAAAATAGTCTTACATCTATCCCTGATCTCAAGGAACACTTTTGAAATTTCCCTGAAATAATGACCTGAAGAAAAATGGTTAAAAATAAAATTTTGTCATTTCTATGGGTTAATTTTTTTCTCCCTCATTATGTCCCTAGAGTTTTTGGCAACCTAAACTTCCAATCACATTCTTCTGAGGACAGAGGTCAGATATCCTTACACCAATCTACAAAAGTTGTCTGTGCTACCCTATAGCCCAGGGAGCTCTGCTCAGTGCTCTGTGGTGACCTAAATGGGAAGGAGATCGAAGAGAGAGAGGATATATGCATACATGTAGCCGATTTACTTTTCCATATGGTAGAAACTAACACAACATTGTAAAGCAATTATATGCCAATACTTTTTTTAAATTAAATACATAAATAAAAAGTTGTCTGAAGGCTTGTCTGTGTATGTACATTTTTTCCCAAAAGAAGAGTACTATATATTGGGTTCTTATAATATTACTGTTGTTAAATATTACCATTCATACATGTTGGTTAATTAATAGCAACCACACTGGACTCACTAAGCTAAAATAGGAACTGGTTTCCAAACTAAATAACAAACCATGTTGAATCCCTTACTTGGTCAAAGCCCTTGTCATGTATGATCAAGGAGGATCTCTCAAAGCAGTGTGGGCTGGTGTTCTTGGTGCCTGTCCCAAGTCTTCTCCAAATAAAGGGTAGATTTCTCCCTTGAGAAATGCAGAGAGAAGGTCATCACTAATAATCTGTACTATATATAAAGTTACATATTTAGTTATGTGTGTGTGTGCATTCAGTTATATTCAGCTCTTTGCAACCCCATAGACTGTAGCCCACCAAGTTCCTCTTTCCACGGAATTCTCTAGACAAGAATACTGGAGTGTGTTGCCATTTCCTTCTCCAGGTGATCTCTCTGATCCAGAGATCAAACCCATATCTCTTGTGTCTCCTGCATTGGCATGCAGATTCTTTACCACAGTGACACATGGGAAGCCCATATTTAGTTACAAATGTATCTTAATAACTGTGTATTTATGTGTCATAGTTTTAGATGAAAGGCTTGAAGCCACGAGAATGAAAAGTTCATTCAATGTTTTATTTATCCATAGTATCTTATAGAAAAACTCAAACAAACTCTTTGGCCAGCCCAATATAGTTTAAGGGTTTTCTAGGTGATGCTGGTGGTAAAGAATCCACCTGCCAATGCAGGAGACTTAAGAAACATGGGTTCAAGCACTGGATTGGGAAGATCTCCTCAAGGAGGGCATGGCAACCTACTCTAGTATTCTTGCCTGGAGAATCCCATGGGCAGAGGAGCCTGGCAGGCTATGGTCCATAAGGTTGCAAAGAGTTGGACACAACTGAAGAGACTTAGCACTTACAATATAAAGTATTTAAATCTACTTTATCTCGTGTAATCTTTATAGCAATCCTTGCACTTGACCCTCTCTCATTCTAAAAATGAGGAAACTGGATGCTCAGAGATTCAAGGAGGTAACTGATCTCAATGCAACACACACAAGTACTTTTGAATCAGGAAACAAATCAACAGAAGTCAATGTTTCCCTAGAATGACCCATCAAGAACAATCTTGAAAGCTTATTAAAATTCAGATCCTGGGCTTCATTCCTCACCACCTGAGTCTGAACCTCCTTTCTGTTCCATTATTTCATCTGTAAATAAAGCAAGTATCAAAGATCATAGAGACATTGTAAAGACTAAATGACATCATTTAGATAGGTTCCTTGGCTAGGACTTGGCTTTAAAAAGAAACTTATCAAATATGTGTTGAATCTGCTGAATACCTCATTTTCATCCACCTGCTTACATTTAGGTGAACAGTAACCCCTTTAGCAAGGCTTTCATGGTCCATCCCCCATATGTTTCTAAGGAAAGATTTTCACTCCTCCCCCTCCTTCTTACTTTATCTCTGCTCAGCTGTACTTCTTCGAGAAGCCCTCATGACTCTGCACTCAGGGCTGATCTATCCCTTACACACAGTGGCCATATACATAGGTTTCACAATACATTTAGGGGCACATGAAAATGTTTTAATTTCTTGTAACATCAGAAAAGTTAGTAACATGAGCCTGGATTATATTCATCTTCATACCATCACATTAAAGCAGAAAGACAGAGAAAAATAAGAGAGAGAAGAGGGGACAGGGTGGAGGGAGGGGAAAGGAGAGGAACTGATGGAAGAAGCTTCTTGTGAAGGCAAAAATGTTTAAGGTCCACAAAGTCATAATGCATCCAAGCCCCCAACTTCCCCCATTCCTTTCCCTGGTTATCATCCACCCATCATTTAAGACTCAGCTGGGGCTGGGGTCAACTTCTACATTAAGACTTCATTAAAACAAGTGAGAGAAACCAAGATAAAATTAAAAAAAAAAAAAGAAAGAAAGAAAGAATGAAAAAAAAAGAAAAGCTAGTAATCAGAGTCATTAGAAGACCAAACTCAAGTCACAGTCCCCTGCGTCAGTAAGTACTATGATGAGAGAATGGGAAGCTTCTGTTCTTGCAAGGCTGTCAGGGGAGAAAAATGCAAAATGAACAAAGCTGTATATTCAGGCAGGAGTCAAACCCAAATTACTTTACAACATAATGAGGAATGAGAGAAATCTATAGAATCTCATTTCCTCCTCCTGGTTATAGAGAACACTTATTTACTAATCAATTCTAATAATTGATTAGCTAATAAGAGGCTGCTTTCACAGCTGAAGACAACATTGGGGCCACTATCACTAGAAAAGAGCTTCTTTTTTGGAGGGAGGAAAAAAGCCAGCAAGAAGAATGAAGTAGTGAGAATATCTTTCTATCAAGAGAATCACCTTATGAGGCAAACACTTCCTATTTCATCATTCAGACTGCTCTCTTTGCCAATCACTCACTTTTTTTTTTGTTTTTTACATTTTCCTACAAGTCCAAAAGTAGCCCTACTTTTCACTGAAAGTTCAGAACAGATTACTTCTAAAATCAAATTTATTCTCATTCTTTCATTTTATTAATATTGGATAAAAAAAAAGACAAAGAAATATAAATATTTAAGTTGCCAAATCAGATAGCTATCTACTGAGAATATTCATGGAATTCTTTAATGAATAAATAAGATTCACTTGTAATTATTACTTTTGTTTACGATAGGAGCCGAGAAATAGCTCCTACTAAATTCACTGTCCTATGCATTAATTAGGCTATTAATTTGTTTATAAAATATAATGAGTCTTCCTAAGTAAGATATGCATGGGTTTTTGACTAAGTGGAGTAGAAACAGAGATGATTTTGTAGTATTTGTGCTTACTTTTAAGGTGTTTCAAGATTTCCAATGGCAGTTTGCTACTACTCATAATCTTGATAAATGGCCATGTCTGCTGAACATCAGAACTACTCTTGGTTGAGAAATCTAAATAATGTAACCACAAATAAGTGGTTAAATATTTTAAACAGGCAAATTTCATTTTATTGCTATAATTTTCTGTGGTTGTAAACTCTGGTAACTGGTCTCTCGTCTAATTCCTCTCCTCATGCAGAAACGGAGGCTGAGAGCTATTCATTCTGGTGGTTGTCACTAGTTGTAAAGAAGTGGCTATTATTCTCAGCAAAGGTTTATTAAATTACTGCTATTTCAGGACCAGCTTGATATATCCAACTCCCACCAGTACTTGGAATATACTAGATAATGTCATTGCTAATTTTTAATGGGATAAAGAGAGAGACTCATAATACTGACACTAAGCCAAGAAGTCATTTTCTCCTACCTAAATCATGAAGCTTGAGAACTTTCTTTTCATCAAAATGTAACTGAAAAGTTGGCTTTTTGCAGCCAACATAGAATATCACCATAGAGAGCTAGTGGAGTTGTTTCCTGTGTTTGCAACAATGTGAAGAAGGATGATGATCGACTGACTAGCCACAGTAGTCAACAACATGCAGTTGAAGAAAACCCTATTTTATTTTTGTCTGGTTTTCCTCTGCTTTATTAAGATATAATTGACATGAAACACTGTGTAAGTTTAAGGATTTCAGTTTAAAAAAAAATCTACATTCTATAGGATCACCAGCTCTGTTGTCCAAAATGAATTCACCAATAAGAAATCCCTCAAAAATTAAAAACAAACAAACAAACAAAACGGAAGAATAAGGCTATCCTTGTTTGCTTTGTTTGGAACATCCCTAAAAATATATGTCATGAGTTTAAACACTGAATATCAAAGGAAGAAAACTTTCAGGCATGCTTTTCTCTGTTGGTGATTTCTTTATATCTCATTAAAGAATGCATTGTATCTACCTGGTCTGCCTTTTCTTTTCATCCTTTTTTTTTCTTTGTTTTTAATAAGTCTTTTATATTCCAGAGGTGATCTGTCCCACCTAAAATCCAATAGTATTTCCAACAGGCTACAAGCTTGATTTGGTCAGTGCTTGGCTTCTTATAATTTTGTTTTGTAAATTCTAAAACCTTTTTACTCCTCACCATCAAATTGGTTCAGCTAGTTTTAGGAAATATTTTGATACCCATACCTTAATTTCTGCTAGACTTATACTTCATCAGGTTGTAGTTTAACTCATTTCCTTAAAGGTTACTACTAATTTAAACTGTTTCACTGGAGGAGTGCTTTAGAAATGTTGTTTTTAGATAGTTTTCTTTCTTTTTAAATCAAGGTTTTGTGTAATTTCAAAGAAGTAGGTAGGATTACATTTATTTTTTATACACAGTTCAGTTTGATTCTCACAGCTATTTCTCAAAGAAGTACCATTCAATAGAGCTCTCAAATCAATGCTGTTCACTCCGAGGAATGCTTTGTGTTCATGCTCTATCTTTTGCATCCAGTTACCAAGAACAGCTCCATATTTCTCCAATAATCACACTACTACTGAGCAATTTCATCAATAGTACCATAGATATAATTGGACAGTTTCAATTTCAAACTGAAAATTACAATTTTCACAAAAAGCTAATAAGAATAAAAGAACAATAGTTCCAAAAAATGAAACCATGGTGTTTAACTAAAATAGTATCTTTTAAGCTATTAAGTCCCCTGGGACTACCAAACAAGGGAAGCTCCTGCTGGAACAAGTGAGGCAGAAAAAAGCACTATGGTTTGGTCAGAAGAGTAGTAGCCAACTCAGCTCCACCTCTTTCTGTGCAGCCTTGTGTAAAGAATAGACGTCTCTGAGCCTTATCTGTGTGATGGCTTTGCTCCAGAAGATGCTCCAGATTTCTCCTTGCACTTAGCATTTTGGACAACTAACTGACTAAGCACAGGCGGTGGCGGGGCCTGGTGCACTAAGCACGGCTGAGAGCTACCCTGCGTCTGAGGTCAGGGGCGGTGGTCAAGAGGATCTACTCTGCGGCCGAGGTCAGAGGCGATGGCCGGGAAGAGATACCCTGCGCCCAAGGCCAGGGACCGCAGCCAGGAGGAGCCACCCCACGTCTGAGGCCAGGGTGGTGACTGGGAGGAGCAACTCCATGCCCAAGGAGTGGTGGCTGCCCGGGCGCAGGAGGGCCTAGAGGAGCCATCCCACGCTGAAGGTCAGGAAGGGCAGCGGGAGGAGATACCCCTCATCCTAGGTAAGGAGCAGCGGCTGTGCTTTGCTGGAGTAGCCATGAAGAGATACCAAGGTAAGAGAAACCCAAGTAAGATGGTAGGTGTTGCAAGAAGGATTCAGAGGGCAGACACACTGAAACCATACTCACAGAAATCTAGTCAATCTAATCACACTAGGACCACAGCCTTGTCTAACACAATGAAATGAAGCCATGCCCACGGGGCAACCCAAGACGGGCAGGTCATGGTGGAGAGGTCTGACAGAATGTGGTCCACTGGAGAAGGGAATGGCAAAGCACTTCAGTATTCTTGTCTTGAGAACCCCATGAACAGTAGGAAAAGGCAAAATGATAGGATACTGAAAGAGGAACTCCCCAGGTCAGCAGGTGCCCAATATGCTACTGGAGGTCAGTGGAGAAATAAATCCAGAAAGAATGAAGGGATGGAGCCAAAGCAAAAACAATACCCAGCTGTGGATGTTACTGGAGATAGAAGCAAGGTCCAATGCCATAAAGAGCAATATTGCATAGGAACCTGGAATGTCAGGTCAATGAATCAAGGCAAATTGGAAGTGGTCAAACAGGAGATGGCAAGAGTGAACGTTGACATTCTAGGAATCAGCGAACTAAAATGGACTGGAATGCGTGAATTTAACTCAGATGACCATTATATCTACTACTGCGGGCAGGAATCCCTCAGAAGAAATGGAGTAGCCATCATGGTCAACAGAAGAGTCTGAAATGCAGTACTTGGATGCAATCTCAAAAATGACAGAATGATCTCTGTTCTTTTCCAAGACAAACCATTCAATATTACAGTAATACAAGTCTATGCCCCAACCAGTAGTGCTGAAGAAGCTGAAGTTGAATGGATCTATGAAGAACTACAAGACCTTTTAGAACTAACACCCAAAAAAGATGTCCTTTTCATTAGAGGGGACTGGAATGCAAAAGTAGGAAGTCAAGAAACACCTGGAGTAACAGGCAAATTTGGCTTTGGAATACGGAATGAAGCAGGGCAAAGACTAATAGAGTTTTGCCAAGAAAATGCACTGGTCATAGCAAACACCTTCTTCCAACAACACAAGAGAAGACTACACATGGACATCACCAGATGGTCAACACCGAAATCAGACTGATTATATTTGCTGCAGCAAAAGATGGAGAAGCTCTATACAATCAACAAAAACAAGACCAGGAGCTGACTGTGGCTCAGATCATGAACTCCTTATTGTCAAATTCAGACTTAAATTGAAGAAAGCAGGGAAAACAGCTAGACTATTCAGGTGTGACACGAATCAAATCCCTTATGATTACACAGTGAAAGTGAGAAATAGATTTAAGGGCCTAGATCTGATAGATAGAGTGCCTGATGAACTATGGAATGAGGTTCGTGACACTGTACAGGAGACAGGGATCAAGACCATCCCCATGGAAAAGAAATGCAAAAAAGGAAAATGGCTGTCTGGGGAAGCCTTACAAATAGCTGTGAAAAGAAGAGAAGCGAAAAGCCAAGGAGAAAAGGAAAGATATAAACATCTGAATGCAGAGTTCCAAAGAATAGCAAGAAGAGATAAGAAAGCCTTCTTCAGTGATCAATGCAAAGAAATAGAGAAAAACAACAGAATGGGAAAGACTAGAGATCTCTCAAGAAAATTAGAGATATCAAGGGAACATTTCATGCAAAGATGGGCTCGATAAAGGACAGAAATGATATGGACCTAACAGAAGCAGAAGATATTAAGAAGAGGTGGCAAGAATACACAGAAGAACTATGCAAAAAAGATGTTCATGACCCGGATAATCATGATGGTGTGATCACTCATCTAGAACCAGACATCCTGGAATGTGAAGTCAAGTTGGCCTTAGAAAGCATCACTACAAACAAAGCTAGTGGAGGTGATGGAATTCCAGTAGAGCTATTTCAAATCCTGAAAGATTATGCTGTGAAAGTGCTGCACTCAATATGCCAGCAAATTTGGAAAACTCAGCAGTGGCCACAGGACTGGAAAAGGTCAGTTTTCATTCCAATCCCAAAGAAAGGCAATGCCAAAGAATGCTCAAACTGCTGCACAGTTGCACTCATCTCACATGCTAGTAAAGTAATGCTCAAAATTCTCCAAGCTAGGCTTCAGCAATACATGAACCATGAACTTCCTGATGTTCAAGCTGGTTTTAGAAAAGGCAGAGGAACCAGAGATCACATTGCCGACATCTGCTGGATCATGGAAAAAGCGAGAGAGTTCCAGAAAAACATCTACTGCTGCTTTATTGACTATGCCAAATCCTTTGACTGTGTGGATCACAATCAACTGTGGAAAATTCTGAAAGAGATAGGAATAATAGACCACCTGACCCGCCTCTTGAGAAATCTGTATGCAGGCCAGGAAGCAACAGTTAGAACTGGACATGGAACAACAGACTGGTTCTAAATAGGAAAAGGAGTACGTCAAGGCTGTATATTGTCACCCTGCTTATTTAACTTCTATGCAGAGTAATCAAGAGGAATGCTGGACTGGAAGAAGCACAAGCTGGAATCAAGATTGCCGGGAAAAATATCAATCACCTCAGATATGCAGATGACACCACCCTTATGGCAGAAAGTGAAGAGAAACTAAAAAGCCTCTTGATGAAAGTAAAAGAGGAGAGAGAAAAAGTTGGCTTAAAGCTCAACATTTAGAAAACAAATATCATGGCATCCAGCCCCATCACTCCATGGGAAATAGATGGAGAAACAGTGGAACCAGTGTCAGACGTTACCTTTTTGGGCTCCAAAATCACTGCAGATGGTGACTGCAGCCATGAAATTAAAAGATGCTTACTCCTTGGAAGGAAAGTTATGACCAACCTAGATAGCATATTGAAAAGCAGAGACATTACTTTGCCGACTAAGGTCCATCTAGTCAAGGCTATGGTTTTTCCAGTAGTCATGCATGGATGCAAGGGTTGGACTGTGAAGAAGGCTGAGCACCAAAGAATTGATGCTTTTGAACTGTCCTGTTGGAGAAGACTCTTGAGAGTCCCTTGGACTTCAAGGAGATCCAACCAGTCCATTCTGAAGGAGATCTGCCCTGGGATTTCTCTGGAAGGAATGATGCTAAAGCTGAAACTCCAATACTTTGGCCACCTCATGTGAAGAGTTGACTCATTGGAAAAGACACTGATGCTGGGAGGGATTGGGGGCAGGAGAAGAAGGGGACGACAGAGGATGAGATGGCTGGATGGCATCACTGACCTGATGGACGTGAATCTGAGTGAACTCCGGGAGTTGGTGATGGACAGGTAGGCCTGGTGTGCTGCGATTCATGGGGTTGTAAAGAGTCGGACACGACTGAGCGACTGAACTGAACTGAAATTTTACAGGTTTTAATCTTTAAGATAAAATTAAGTCCATTTCAAGAGATTTAGATGTCCCAGGGAGGAACTGTCTTTGTGATATACATATCCATTGTTAGGCATAAATATGATGCTACCTTCTGTATTCTGAATTTCTGACTAAGAGCATGATGAAAATTTAGAATAGTTTAAGAGGTTGATTAAATAAAATATTTCAGCTTTTTATGTCAACCTTGTCTCTGGGGGAAAAAAAAGCAACCTAGTGCCCATGCAACTTTTTGATAGCACACTCTCTATCTGCATGAAGGAGCAAGCTTCCAGAGTAACTGTCTACAGTGGGGAGACCACTGAGTTCCATTACCATAGCCCTGAAAGCTGTTGATGGTGACTGAAGCCATGAAATTTCTTCCAAGTTGCTTTTTGGAGGAAAGGCTATGACAAACCTTAAAAAGCAGAAACACCACTTTGCCGACAAAAGTCCATATTGTCAAAACTATGGTTTTTTCAGCAGTCATGTACGGATGTGAGAGTTGGACCATAAAGGCTGAAGAACTGACACTTGCAAATCGTGGTGCTGGAGAAGACTGTTGTGAGTCCCTTGGACTGCAGGAAGATCAAACCAGTCCATCCACAAGGAAATCAACCCTTAATATAGGACTGACGCTGGAGCTGAAGTTCCAATACTTTGGCCACCTGATGCTAAGAGCCGACTTATTGGAAAAGACTCTGGTGCTGGGAAAGTTTGAAGGCAAAAGGAGAAGGGGATGACAAGAGGATGAAATGGTTAGGTAGCATCACTGACTCAATAGACATGACTCTAAGGAAACTCCAGGAAATAGCAGAGGACAGAGAAGTCATGTGTGCTGCAGTCCATGGGGTTGAAAATTGTTGGACACAACTTAGTGACTGAAGAACAATGAGAACGGGAAAGGTACTACCTGTCAATATCTTCACTCTGACCTCTATCAGCTGGATACCAACAGATGCAAGAACTCCATTTCCTTGTATTTTATTATCTCTTATTCGTGTTGGCAGTTCCTCCCATGCATCTTATCTTTGTTGCAAGGGTTTTTCATTTAAAAATCATGCACATGTTACTAAACTAACTAGTAAATACCTAAGGTTGCCTTACCCACTGCCTCATGGTCTCTATTTTGTTACTCCTAGTTACTGCTGCTGAGTGATGCTTGCCTTGTCTTCAACCTGCTCTTGCCCAGGTGATTTTTCTGAAAGCCAGTGTCCTGAATAGATTCATTTACCCATTGCCAGGTCTGGGCTCCCCAAATCCTCCCTTTCCAGCCCTGTATAATCTGTAAATAGTCACCCTCCCTTGCTCTCCTTTGCTCAAAGCTGCATGTAACAGCTGTAATCTCTTCCCCTGTGTCATTTCTCTAATCCTTTCGTTAGTCTCCTTTGCCTTTGTGGTATTTATTTCTACTATTATCAACTTCCTGTTCTTTGTATAGAAAATAGCAACAGAAACCAGACTCAGGCAGTGCAGAACTAGCCTCCCATACAAGTGCAGAGAAAGAGACCCAGGTGGAAACCAGGGTAAGTTCAGAGTCTGTACCAACTTCCTGCAAGATCTTGGGTAAGTCACAAAGGTGCTACTAACTAAGGTTCACTTAAAACCTCCCAATGTCTGGGCAGGGAGAAGGTGATGGCACCCCACTCCAGTACTCTTGCCTGGAAAAATCTCATGGACAGAGGAGCCTGGTGGGCTACAGTCCATGGGGTCGCAAAGAGTTGGACATGACTGAGTGACTTCACTTTCACTTTTCACTTTCATGCATTGGGGAAGGAAATGGCAACCCACTCCAGTGTTCTTGCCTGGAGAATCCCAGGGATGGTGGAGCCTGGTGGGCTGCTGTCTGTGGGGTCACACAGAGTTGGACACAACTGAATTGACTTAGCCGCAGCAGCAGCATGTCTGGGCAGAAGCATGGAATAGAATTCTCATTCACTAGAGAGCTTCATGCAACAAGTTGTTGTTGTTGAGTCCATAAGTCGTTCCCAACTCTTTGTGACCCCTTGAACTACAGCACACTAAGCTTTCCTGTCCTTTAAGTTTGAGTTTGCTCAAACTTAAGTCCATTGAGTCAGTAATGTCATCCAAACATCTCATCCTCTGTAGTTCCCTTCTCCTCTTGCCTTCAATCTTTCCTAGCATCAGGGTCTTTTCTAATGAGTCAGCTCTTTACATCAGGTGGCTAATGTATTGGAGCTTCAGTATCAGTCCTTCCAATTAATATTCAGGGTTGATTTCCTTTAGGATTGACTGATTTGATCTCCTTGCTGTCCAAGGGACTTTCAAGAGTCTTCTCCAGCACCACAGTTTGAAAGCATCAATTCTTCAGTTCTCAGCCTTCTTTCTAGTGGGGGAACTCAAATGCATGAAAATCAATCTTGAGAACTTATCCTGGCCATAATTATCTTCAACATTTAATTTTCTTTTCAGAAATGATATACTCATAGATTTCTCCATGTCAAAGATTGCTTATTTACCTGATCGTTAATTTACATTTTGTCACCATATCAGTGTGTTGCTTCCTTAAGGCATTGAATCAAACGCACCCCACTAAATGTGGAGTCATTCTCACCATCAAGCCAAAGGAGAAAACCCAAAAAGCCAGTCAGCTTCAGTTTCTCAAAACAAACATAAAAACAGCAACAACAGAAAAACACCTAAAGAAAAATGAGAGAAGAAAACCATGCTGCTTTATTGATAATTCAAGGTTGTTAACCAAAGCCTCACACCCACTCTGAGTCTCTGCCTCGCCAACAAGTCCTCCATTTCCCAGGCATCAGAGGAGTGCAAATTAGATCATATATTTGAAGTACTTAGTCTCCTTGTAGGAGAGGGGCTATATAAATCCTCAGGGCTGTCACTTCCTATTCTTCCTATGCATTTGACCTTAGCTCAATGAAAGTAATTTATAACTGGTTTGTAAGGGCACCTGAAAGCAGCTCCATTCACCGCACAGGTAAAGAGGCCTGAGGCGGGAAGCACTTGGCAGACACACTCCCTTGACTGCAGGACCCCCCCCCCGCATGGCGTGAGTAAATATCATCATAAAGACAGTAGCAGCTGTGACGTGCCATGTGGAGGCGGCTGGCAAGCTTCTGCCAGGGTTAAGTTGGGAGGTAACATCAGAGTGCTGCCTCCCAGTTTACCAGGCATCTTCCCCTCACCTGCCCAGTCCATCAGGTGAAAGGAGACACCTGTGTTAGAGGGTAGAGGTCCTGCTCTTCATATATACAGCAGGATCCACTGGAAAGTGTGACTGTAAAATTTTTTCCCCCCAGCCAGTGGTTTCAGGGATTTAAGGGAAAACAGATGAGAACAATTCCCCTGAGAAGGCTGATAAAGTAAAAACTAAGAATAAACCAGGTTCATTAACTCCCTGTTTCAGTGTCATTATTTTCACCCAGGCATTGTTGTTGCTGTTTAGTTGCTAAGTCGTGTTCAGCTCTTTGCGAACCCTTGGACTACAGCCCTGCAGGCTCCTCTGTCTACGGGATTTCCCAGGCAAGAATACTGGAGTAGGTTGCGATTCCCTTCTCCAGGGATATTCCTGACCCAAGGATCAAATGTGGATCTCCTGCATCAGCAGGTGGATTCTTTACCACTGAGCCACCTAGAAAGCCCTTCACCCAGGCATTCAAGTCATATATTTCCATCTTCCTTATCACCCACATCCAATGGCAATTTTCTATTAGTTGTGTATCCTGAATGTCCCCCAATTCATCCTTTTATCTATTTCCTACTGTTGCTGCCATCATTAGGACCTCAGGAGCCTGTTTCCTACAATTTTTCACAGAAACTCTATGTATTGGGTTGGCCAAAATGTTCGTTTGAGTTTTTCTGCAAGATGTTACAAAAATCAGAATGAACTTCTTGGCCAGTCCAATAGTAGAATTTCTTCCAGAACATCACTCTGATCAGTCACTTGTGCATTTCAGGAACCAGAGAAACTCTAAAAGGTGAAGTTCAGCAAATAAGTCAGGGATAGCTATGACTAGGAGGGGAGTAAGCAGCCAGAGAACTTCCTGCTGTCAGAGGCCTAAGGAGGGGTCTGAGCTTTGGCCTCAGGGCAAGGAAGGAGGCATTAAAGGTTAATCACTAACCAGACACCTGCCTAGAGTGTTACCCTGCCCTCCCCAACAACCTCATCCCCCTATGTCTCACCATAAGACTCATGCTCACTAAGAATCTAATCCACAATACATTTTTCAGCCTCACCATTTATCTCTCCCACAGAATCAACCAGTAGCCTAAATAAAATTTCAGGCTTGCTATCTTCAGTCATGTTTTTCCCCACATCATAATCATTGCCAGGAATACTTTTTCACTCACCCGACTGGCAAATTCTACTTGGTCTTTACAATTTGTAGAGGATAACTTCCTCTTTTGATTTTTGAGGTTCTCTTATAAGCCTCTATACATCTACTTTGGTGGCTTTCCATCTAAATACTTTTGCTCATAACTATATTTTATTTGTATTTTTGTTCACTCCACTTAGATTGAGTTTTCCCTCCAGGAAAAGCCTAGGTTTGTTAATTGTTTTATTCCTACCATCTAGCACCATGACTGAAATACAGTTGCAGTAAGACATACTTTTACTTAAAGCAAATTAAACTAGAGGTGATGAAGGATTAGGAAGTGAAAGACAGAACACACAAGCAATTAAGAATGATCCTCCTCATTCATTCATTCACAGGATAAGCTGCGCGTTTATCCTGCATATAAAGAGATAGACACTGAAGTTATAAAGGAACAAAACTTGAAACCAGAAAGTGTCTCTTTGGTATGTAAAAATTTTGAGCTGAAAACAACCAAAGCCCAAAGACTCAGGAAGAAACCTTGACCTTCTCCCTAACTGCAGATGGGGCACCAGTTCTGGGACGGAAGCTGTCTCCACAGATAGTTCATAGATAGTACATAAAGTCCATAGGGTCACAGAGTCAGACACGACTGAAGTGACTTAGCACCTACACTAGGTGTGTAGACAGGGGGGAGCCTAGTAAAGTCTGCTTGTTAAAATTCCTGTCTGTGTCCCATTGTCACTGTCTGGTCCAGCACACATGCATGCACGTGTGCGCACACGCACACACACTTATTTTACCAAACATTTGCTTCTCCATTTCCATGTCAATTGCCTTTCTCCCCTTTGAAACCAAACCACTACCCCTGAAAACCTATTTTGTCTTTAGCTGAAGATGGTATTTAAGGTGAGAGTTTCAGACATTTTTGGAAAGTTACTCAATTTTCCTGCATCTTCCTCATGTATATGTGTTATTGAAGTTTTGTTTGATTTTCTCCAGTGAATCTGTTTCATGTTGATTATTACACTTGCCAAAAGAACCCAGAAGGGTAGAGGAAAATTTCTTCCTCCCCAGCAGTATTCTGTGATGTTGGGGTCATGTCTTGGGAAGATGTGCCAAATACCTTCAATATGCCAAAGCAGTACACCAAAATCCCCATGTCACCCCATGCCTTTCATCACATCTTACGAAAAGAGTTATCAGCATACATTGATTCAAAGCAGGCAATGTCAAACTGAAAGTGGTTAGTAGTGCTTCATCAACAGGAGATAAAGGCAAGGCTATTATGAAGAAGACACGAAAGTAAAGCAAATAAACAATGTGACTGGTTAGAGCTTAAGTAGTTGTCTTATTTGGAAAAGCCTAATTTGTGGCTGTGTGGGTGCAGGAGGGCTGAGAGGAGCCACTCCACGTTCAAGGTCAGGAAGGGCAACCTCGTCCAAGGTAAGGAGCAGCGGCTGTGCTTTGCTGGAGCAGCTGTGAAGAGATACCCCACGTCCAAGGTAAGAGAAACCCAAGTGAGACAGTAGGTGTTGTGAGAGGGCTTCAGAGGGCAGACACACTGAAACCATAATCACAGAATACTAGTTAGTCTAATCACACAGACCGCAGCCTTGTCTAACTCAATGAAACGAAGCCATGCCATGTGGGGCCACCCAAGATGGGCTGGTTGTGGTGGAGAGGTCTGACAGAATGTGGTCCACTGGAGAAGGGAACGGCAAAGCACTTCAGTATTCTTGCCTTGAGAACCCCATGAACAGTATGAAAAGGCAAAATGGTAGGATACTGAAAGAGGAACTCCCCAGGTCAGTAGGTGCCCAATATGCTACTGGAGATCAGTGGAGAAATATCTCCAGAAAGAATGAAGGAATGGAGCCAAATGTGGATGTGACTGGTGATAGAAGCAAGGTCCGATGCTGTAAAGAGCAATATTGCATAGGAACCTGGAATGTTAGGTCCATGAATCATGGCAAATGGAAGTGGTCAAACAGGAGATGGCAAGAGTGAACACTGACATTCTAGGAATCAGTGAACTAAAATGGACTGGAATTGGGTGAATTTAATTCAGATTACCATTATATCTACTACTGTGGGCAGGAATCCCTAGGAAGAAATGGAGTACGCATTATGGCCAAAAAAAGAGTCCAAAATGCAGTACTTGAATGCAATCTCAAAATTGACAGAACTATCTCTGTTTGTTTCCAAGATAAACCATTCAATGTCATGGTAATCCAAGCATGCCCCAAACAGTAATGCTAAAGAAGCTGAAGTTGAATGGTTTTATGAAGACCTAGAAGACCTTTTAGAACTAACACCCCAAAACGATGTCCTTTTCATTATAGGGGACTGGAATGTAAAAGTAGGGAGTCAAGAAACACCTGGAGTAACAGGCAAATTTGGCCTTGGAGTATGCAATGAAGCAGAGCAAAGGCTAATAGAGTTTTTCCAGAAAACACTGGTCATAGCAAACACCTTCTTCCAACAACACAAGAGAAGACTCTACACATGGACATCACCAGATGGCCAACACTGAAATCAGATTGATTATATTCTTGCAACCAAAGATGGAGAAGCTCTATACAGTCAGCAAGAACAAGACCAGGAGCTGACTGTGGCTCAGATCATGAACTCCTTATTGTCAAATTCAGACTTAAATAGAAGAAAGTAGGGAAGACTACTAGACCATTCAGGTATGACCTAAATCAAATACCTTATGATTATACAGTGGAAGTGAGAAATAGATTTAAGGGACTAGGTCTGATAGAATGCCTGATGAACTATGGACAGAGGTTCCTGACACTGTACAGGAGACAGGGATCAAAACCATCCCCATGGAAAAGAAATGCAAAAAAGCAAAGTGGCTGTCTGAGGAGCCCTTACAAACAGCTTTGAAAAGAAGAGAAGCTAAAAGCAAAGGAGAAAAGGAAAGATATCCCTATTTGAATGCAGATTTCCAAAGACTAGCAAGGAGAGAAAGAAAGTCTTAGTGATCAATGCAAAGAAATAGAGGAAAACAACAGAATGGGAAAGACTAGAGATCTCTTCAAGAAAATTAGAGACATCAAGGGAGCATTTCATGCCAAGATGGGCTCGATAAAGGACAGAAATGGTATGGGCCTAACAGAAGCAGAAGATATTAAGATGAGGTGGCAAGAATGCACATAAGAACTGTACAAAAAAGATGTTCATGACCCAGATAATCACGATGGTGTGATCACTCACCTAGAGCCAGACATCCTGGAATGGGAAGTCAAGTGGGCCTTAGGAAGCATAACTATGAACAAAGCTAGTGGAGGTGATGGAATTCCAGTTGAGCTGTTTCAAATCCTCAGAGATGATGCTGTGAAAGTGCTGCACTCAATATGCCAGCAAATTTGGAAAACTCAGCAGTGACCACAGGACTGGAAAAGGTCAGTTTTCATTCCAATCACAAAGAAAGGAAATGCCAAAGAATGCTCAAACTACCGCACAATTGCACTCATCTCACACACTAGTCAAATAATGCTCAAAATTCTCTAAGCCAGGCTTCAGCAATACGTGAACTGTGAACTTCCAGATGTTCAAGCTGGTTTTAGAAAAGGCAGAGGAATCAGAGATCAAATTGCCAACATCTGCTGGATCATCGCAAAAGCAAGAGAGTTCCAGAAAAACATCTATTTCTGCTTTATTGACTATGCCAAATCCTTTGACTGTGTGGATCACAATAAACTGGAAAATCTGAAAGAGAATGGAAATACCAGACCACCTGACCTGCCTCTTGAGAAATCTGTATGCAGGCCAGGAAGGAACAGTTAGAACTGGTCATGGAACAACAGACTGGTTTCAAATAGGAAAAGGAGTACGTCAAGGCTGTATATTGTCACCCTGCTTATTTAACTTCTATGCAGAGTACATTGTGAGAAACGCCAGGCTGGAAGAAGCACAAGCTGGAATCAAGATTGCCAGGAGAAATATCAATAACCTCAGATATGCAAATGACACCACCCTTATAGCAGAAAGTGAAGAGGAACTAATAATCCTGTTGATTAAAATGAGAGAGGAGAGTGAAAAAGTTGGCTTAAAACTCAACATTTAGAAATCTAAGATCATGGTATCTTGTCCCATCACTTCATGGGAAATAGACGGGGACACAGTGGAAACCATGTCAGAATTTATTTTGGGGGGCTCCAAAATCATTGCAGATTGTGATTGCAGCCATGAAGTTAAAAGACGCTAACTCTTTGGAAGGAAAGTTATGACCAACCTAGACAGCATATTGAAAAGCAGAGACATTACTTTGCCGACTAAGGCCTGTCTAGTCAAGGCTATTGTTTTTCCATTGGTCATGTATGGATGTGAGAGTTGGACTACAAAGAAAGCCAAGCACCAAAGAATTGATGCTTATGAACTCTGGTGTTGGAGAAGACTTGCAATTCTCTTGGACTTCAAGGAGATCCAAACCAACTTGGGTTTCTTTGGAAGGACTGATGCTGAGGCTAAAACTCCAATACTTTGGCCACCTCATGTGAAGAGTTGACTCATTGGAAAAGACCCTGATGCTGGGAAGGACTGGGGGCAGGAGGAGAAAGGAACAACAGAGGCTGAGATGGCTGGATGGCATCATTGACTCCACTCACATGAGTTTGGGTGAACCCCGGAGTTGGTGATGGATAGGGAAGCCTGGCGTACTGCGATTCATGGGGTCACTAAGAGTTGGACACGACTGAGTGACTGAACTGAACTGAACTGAACTGGCTCTTTGTGACTGCTTGTTCTTGAATTTATCAGATTTAAGTGGATGAACTCTGGTTTAGGTTTTGGTTCAGTTATATAAGCTACCAAGATATTAGAGCCACAGCAACATAATGAACACTTGTTTAAAGACAATAGCAGCCTGCATCCAATATTCAATTTAGAATTATCTTTCCCCCATTTAATACATTCACTGCAAGAGACCTTTATAATTTGCCAGAATTTGAGAGATCAGGGAAATTGAAATTTTTGGTAGGCAGTATTTAAGCTGGATGGCTTCAGTTGGTTTTACCATCCATTTAGATGTTTAAATCCTAATCACCTCTATAGTATCTACAACATGTTGAGGGTACTGTTATAGTTTATATAAAACATTTAATACAAAATTTTTAAATGATGACAGTCTCAACCTTTACTTAAGATGACCAAATTTCAGGAAAATGAAACCACTTACCCAGTTTTTGCACAACCAGTAACAAAACCCAAAATCAAACCCAAATTGTTCCCAGCCCAAATCATGTGTTTTTCCCCTTGCCTTCTGCTGTCTTCCTATAATCCAATGTCAGTGCCCGCATTTATGTCTTCACTCTTTCAAAACACAATCACTAATATGATTCACTCCAACCAAATTGTTTTTTAAAAATGCAGTTTCCATGGAAAAAATTCCCTCCTGCCCACTCAAGGATTTATAAACCAGCTTTCAAGACCAAAGCACATTTTTCTTCTTAAGCAAATTAATTATAAGCTTTGATTAAAAGCACCTGAACATTTCTTGCTCCAATCTGCTTAGGAGGAGTCCGCTATGTGGAAGAGCAGACCAAGTCAAGAGTACAAAGATTGTGAACCATTTATCCATTAGTTGAAGTCACTACATAGATGGACATATTAGTGCATAGGCATGTTTCTAAGTACTCTCAAGGTGTGCATGTATTTCATTAACTTTACATATATTTTGAGCAGTATGAATATATTTTCACTGACAGTGTCAGTGAAATTCCCTTTTCCCTTTCTGTCTCCATCACTGTAGATTTAGTTCAGTTCAGTTCAGTTGCTTGGTCTTGTCTGAACTTTTGCGACCCTATGGACTACAGCATGCCAGGCCTCCCTGTCTGTCACCAACTCCCGGAGTCCACTCAAACCCATGTCCATTGAGTCGGTGATGCCATCCAACTATCTCGTCCTCTGTTGTCCGCTTCTCCTGCCCTCAATCTTTCTCAGTATCAGTTCAGTTCAGTTCAGTCACTCAGTTGTGTCTGACTCTTTGCGACCCCATGAATTGCAGCACGCCAGGCCCCCCTGTCCATCACCAACTCCTGGAGTTCACTCAGACTCAGGTCCATCGAGTCAGTGATGCCATCCAGCCATCTCATCCTCGGTCGTCCCCTTTTCCTCCTGCCCCCAATCCCTCCCAGCATCAGAGTCTTTTCCAATGAGTCAACTCTTCGCATGAGGTGGCCAAAGTACTGGAGTTTCAGCTTTAGCATCATTCCCTCCAAAGAAATCCCAGGGCTGATCTCCTTTAGGATGGACTGGTTGGATCTCCTTGCAGTCCAAGGGACTTTCAAGAGTCTTCTCCAACACCATAGTTCAAAAGCATCAATTCTTCAGTGCTCAGCTTTCTTTATAGTCCAACTCTCACATTCATACATGACCACTGAAAAAACCATAGCTTTGACCAGATGGACCTTTGTTGGCAAAGTAATATCTCTGCTTTTTAATATGCTGTCTAGGTTTGTCATAACTTTCCTTCTAAGGAGTAAGCATCTTTTAATTTCATTGCTTCAATCACCATCTGCAGCAATCTTGGAGCCCAGAAAAATTAAAGTTAGCCACTGTTTCCCCATCTATTTGCCATGAAGTGATGGGACCGGATGCCGTGATCTTCCTTTTCTGAATGTTGAGCTTTAAGCCAACTTTTTCTCTCTCCTCTTTCACTTTCATCAAGAGGCTCTTTAGTTCTTCTTCACTTTCTGCCATAAGGGTGGTGTCATCTCCATATCTGAGGTTATTGATATTTCTCCCAGCAATCTTGATTCTAGCTTGTGTTTCTTCCAGCCCAGCGTTTCTCATGATGTACTCTGCATAGAAGTTAAATAAGCAGGGTGACAATATACAGACTTGACGTACTCGTTTTCCTATTTGGAACCAGTCTGTTGTTCCACGACCAGTTCTAAATGTTGCTTCCTAATCTGCATATAGGTTTCTCAAGAGGCAGGTCAGGTGGTCTGGTATGCCCAGACAGTCATTCAGTGCCCATTTTTTTTTACATGGGCAATGGCATTTTTGAATCATTGACACACTGTGGGAGATCTGCTGTTGAAAGCCTGCTTTCAACACCCAATGTTGAAAGCCTGCTTCCAACACCCACTGTTGAAAGCCTGCTTCCTGGGTGGCATTTTTACACATGCTCTCCCATTTAGGTCTTCAGACCACTCTGAAGGATGTCCCCTGCTCCCACCTTTATTTTACAAAAAAAGTATATTGAAACCAGAGTGTAACTTACCCATCATTGCTGGGCCTGGTAGAAGCAAAGCCAGATTTGAAAAGTTACGTTCTCCTGTTTTTCCTCCAAGCATTGCAGCCAGAGAACACTGAGCTCCTGACTGATGCAAGTATCCACAGGGGATCTTTCCAGGGTCAGCTGTGAGTCATTGTCTATAGTTGTGAGATGGGCTGGGTCTCCGCTAAAACCTCTGATAGTCCCTGAGTGCTTTCACATTTGTCAAGGTGCATCCAGCTTGCTTGGAATATCTTACAAATGTATAGCCTCAGGCCCCACTCCAATGTGTCTGAAACTCTAGGAGCAGATCTCCCACAGTTTACCCTCAAAGTCATCTGGAAGACTTTAAAGTTGGAGAAGCACTGAATTACAGGATCTTGTCCTAGGGTCTCTTAGATCCCATTTCTCCCAGGATTCAATTTCCTTCTCATGTAGCTCTTTTAAAGAAGAAAGTCTGAGACCTTGACCTTCAAGACAAGACAAGAGAGTAGGGGAAAGGAAATGTCACGGTAATATTGAGTATATTTACTGTTTGTGAATTTCTGAATTTCCTGTGACAAATATTGTTATAGAATTCAATAAGCTCACAGGTTAAAGCATCTGCCTGCAATCCAGGAGACCTGGGTTCAATCCCTGGGTTGGGAAGAATCCCTGGAGAAGAAAATGGCAACCCACTCCAGTATTCTTGCCTGGAGAATCCCATGGATGGAGGAGCCTGGTGGGCTACAGTCCATGTGATCGCAAAGAGTAGGACACGACTGAGCAACTTCACTTTCACTTTCATTTTTCAAGACTTAAGAGCCTAAACGTTGTGGGCAGGAGGGTATGAACTTATTCTGTTTAGCCTTAAAAAAAAAAAAAAAAAAATACAGAATGAAGGTGAGGAGATAAAACATAGGCTTTAGATAAGAAAGACTTTAAAAATGGGTGCAGCTGGTATAATAAAATTGAAACTATCATTTATTGATCATCTACCTTGTGCCAAGCACTTAAATCAGATGACTGCATAGAAATTAACACCTTGATGGATCAGAGAAAGGCATGAATTTGCCTGTTTTTAAAGTAGGTGTCAGACTGGTATGGAATTAAAAAAAGAAAAACTAGATTTGAATGAGCAGAGAAATTTGTGAACAGTATGAGCTATATCGCATTTGGAGTGCAGAAATGTATGGGCATGTCTTCATTCTGATGAAGTCAGGAAGTCGAGTAGAGTGGCCCTTAATTCAATTGGACTCAGGGCCCATAGAGGACAGACACTCAGGGAGGAAATCCCATGAGGACAGAAGCAGAGACTACAGTGGTGCAGTTGCAGGCCAGAGCCCCAAGGATGCTGGCCACTGCTGGAAGCTGGGAAGAGGCAAGGGAGGGTTCCACCTGCAGTCCCCTGGCAGTGTCCTTGCTAACTATTTGATTTTGGTCTTCTGGGCTCCAGAACTATAAAATAATCAATTGCTTTTACTTTAGGCCACCCAGCTTGTGATTGTTTCTTCAGTTCAGTTCAGTTCAGTTCAATTCAGTCGCTCAGTCGTGTCCGACTCTTTGTGACCCCATGAATCACAGCACGCCAGGCCTCCCTGTCCACCACGAACTCCTGGAGTTCACTCAGACTCACGTGGATCAAGTCAGTGATGCCATCCAGCCATCTCATCCTTGGTCGTCCCCTTCTCCTCCTGCCCCCAATCCCTCCCAGCATCAGAGTCTTCCAATGAGTCAACTCTTCACATGAGGTGGCCAAAGTACTGGAGTTTCAGCTTTAGCATCATTCCCTCCAAAGAAATCCCAGGGCTGATCTCCTTCAGAATGGATTGTTTCTTAGAACATCCCTAATAAATAAATACAATGGCTAATGAGGGGGGAACTTAGTGCTTCCTTTGCTCCTTCTCTGGAGCTTAAACTCTTGTTTCTTCACAAACAGAACCTGGGGTTGAAGACTCTGTCTGAACATGTGCTATCAAATCACAACAGAGTGTCTTCACAGAATGTTGATCAAAGTTCTTTGAATCCTCTGGCTTCTTCCTCCACTGTCACCCTATGAGTCTCTTCTGCGGATATATCTGTTTTTCTCCTACTACCTTTATTGTGAAGAGAATGTCCAAGGCCCACACACCCCTGCAGCAATACTGATCCAAGGGTGCTGCAGCTGACATTCCAAACTGCGTAAAAAATGAGCAGTTTTTCTGCTATAGGAAAGGTTTTCGGTCTCCTGGGGGTGGGTGGTAGAAATATGCATACACATATATATGTATATATATACATATCCACATAAATATATATAGGCTTCCTTGGTGACTCAGATTGTAAAGAATCTGCCTGCAATGCAGGAGACCTGGTTTCAGTCCCTGGGAAGATCCCCTGGAGAAGAGAATGGCTACCCACTCCAGTATTCTTGCCTGGAGAATTCATGAACAGAGGAGACTGATGGGGAAAGAGCTGGACATGATTGAGCAACTAACACACACACACACACATACATACATGAGTGTGTGTGTGTGTGTATATATATATATATATATATGTGTGATATTTTAAAAACACTGCTTCTAAGTAGAGGCTGCCAGTTGGAATGGCTAAATATCAAGGGCAGAAGTCGTTTGAAGTTGCAATATTTGTGTTGCCTGACAGGACTCAAAGATTTTAAATCTGGGGTTAAAGCTAATACTGATGGCAGGAGGAAAGGCAAGGCCAAATTCCCACTTCCATCAGCTCAGAATAAATGTCAGTTGTTTTTTTTTTAAGGCATATTTAGAGCCTGAATCCCTGGATGAATCAGACGAAGCATTCTTATTTAGATAATAGAGAAATCAGGCCTTAGAGAATTGTTAGTCAGCAAAAGTCAATTTTGGTAAGACCATGTTCTGGGAGAGGAAATGAAAAGATGTGAAACCCAGAATTAGACCTGCCAGAGACCCAAAACAGCAAGGGACAGAGGAGAAAGGTTCGTGCTGTGCTCTTCTGGCTGGACGCGAATACAAGGGAAGCTGGAGTAAACAGCGTGAAAGGGTTCACTCACTTTGCAAAATTCTGTGAGCTGCTTCCAACTATAAGATCAGCATCAAAATATAGCCTTAGGGTGGTTCCCTTGGTTACCAGTGTGCTTCTGCTTCACTGAAGGACCTTTCTTTTTCTCCTGGCTACAACCCTTCCTGCGTCAAGCCTTCTGGCTCACCTGCTTGGCAGCCAGCACCTGGCTCTCTGGGTTTCAGAAACTGCAGCCCCTTGTGTCTTTTATATATAATTTTATAAATTTATACATATTTCTATATATAATATGTACATGTATATGTATGTAAAGTATATACATTTATAAATTTATATATATAATTTTATTTATTTTTGACTGTCCTGGGTCTTCATTGCTACGTGGGCCTTCCTCTAGTTGCAGCGCGTGGGGGCTTTTCTGTAGTTGCATTGCACAGGCTTCTCATGCTGGTGGCTTCTCTTGTTGCGGGGCACATTCTCTAGGGTGCACTGACTTCAACAGTCGCGGCCCCAAGGCTCTAGAGCACAGGCTCAGGAGTTGTGGCTCTCAGACTTTGTTGCTCCAAGGCACGTGGGATCTTCCCAGATCTGGGATTGAACTCATGTATCCTGCATTGGCAGGTGGATTCTTTAGCACTGAGCTACCAGGGAAGCCCAGCCCATTGTGTCTTGACTCCTGTCTGGGTCCTTGGATCCTGAGGTGACTTGCCAACAGAGCCCCTGGAAGGTGGGGGCTGTGGCTTCTCTTCCTGAAGCTTTTTCAGTTTGAGGATGGATTCCAAATAGACTCTGAAGGGAGAGGCACAGCCGTACATCTTGTCCTTGTCAGTCACACAATGTGGGACAAAAGAGAATCGTGGGCAGAAATCAGTTCTTATTCCTCTAACTCTCTGCAGCAATCTGAGCCCTCCCAGAGCAACTCTAGTAAGGAGTGACAGACAATAAATAGCCACTAGACAGGAGAACTGACTTGTATTTTTAAAATTACTTTATTTAAATTCTTTCTAGCCCGAAGACAGATGTCTTTGGATCTGGCCTCATTTCATCCCGTGCTTTCCTTTGCTTGGAAAGTCTGACAGAACTCATGAAGCAAACAACAGTGGCTCAGAATATTTAAGAACTTCCCAAATGAAGCACATTCATTGTAGAGGGATATAGAACATCCTCATTCTTTCAAGTAATTATGGTGGGCTAGAGTCTGTTTTGTTGACTGTATTTGAAAAAAAAGATAGGAACTGTAAAAGAACTAGAAGTAAATGTTAGTTGCTCAGTCGTGTCTGACTCTTTGCGATCCCACAGACTGTAGCCCATCAGGCCCCTCTGTCCTAGAAATTCTCCGGGCAAGAATACTGCAGTGGGTTGCCTTTACCTTCTCTGATAAAAGAACTAAAACCGCCTTCATTCTGTTACTCTCCCAGTTGTGCCTCTGCTATCTTCCTGACATGGTGCCAGACTGTGAGAGTAAAGTGATTGGAAAACAAGCCAGCTTAAAGATTCGCAAAGGTGTAGGCTTGAAGAAGGACTGAAATCCCTGCAAGATACTAACATTCAAGAGGAAGAAAGTGGTGGGGTGACTTGTGTTTTGGGGTTGGGTGTGAAGGTAGGGAATGGCAAGGGAGAGAGGTTAGATTCTTGGTTAAAAGAGGAAACAAAATCTATTCACACACACAAAAAAAGTACAATGTGGATGAAGAAAAATATAAATGAGAATAAAGAGATTAGACATAGGCTTGATTATGAAGACTATTTTAGAATGGACAGCTGAAATTTTGTCTTGCAAAGGAAAGCCATTGATGGGTTTTAAATGTAAGAATGATCAGATCATTTCTGAAAATTTCTCTGGCAGCAGTATGGGCAATGTTTTAGAGAAAACAAATGTGGGAGGCAGGGTAGGGAGACTTGTTAAAACACTGTTTCAGTCATCTAAGGAGCAAAAGATATGTGGCAGGGGTTAGAGGAGTGTCTGAAGGGGCAGGGACATTTACCAGGCTCTTGGCAAATGCTGTGCAAAGTGAAATAATCTGGGATCAACTTGCTAGTTGGATTAAAAAAAGAAAAGAGAAAGGCCAAAAATGAAGATATCCCAGGAAAAATGAATGCCTTTTTCAACCTCCACTTCTGTCTAAGCAAGTGACAACACTAGCGTGAATAGAATGCTAGACTTGAAGGAAAAAAATAGTAGCTAGCATCTAGCAATTTTCCCATTTAGAGGAAAAATAGTTTTAAATATTAACTAATTTTTTTTCCCCTGCCTTGTAGTTTGTCCTTACTTGCCATCATGCCACCATTAAATTGTTCGTGAAGCTCAGACTTATGATTATAAAAAAGGGAGGTCACAAAAGATTCCAGAGAGACCTTCTAGTTAAATCCTTGTCTTGACTTCCTAAATAGGTCTTCAAAGTCTATGGCACAGAGGCAGCAATTAACCCATTATTGCCCAGTCTGTAGGGAAAAGTGTTATTCTTTCCCAAGTATATTTCCAACTCTTTAATAATCTGTGAGCTTATGGCCAACCTTAGTTTTAAGGGCAAATCTTGTTTTAGTAATTAAGACTCACTTTTCAGTACTGCAAGTGTCCACCTGAGAATAAATCAAAATATCCTTTCTTTCATTCAAATGCAAGCTTTGTATTCTGCCCATTCCTAACTTGGCTCAGGGACCTAGAGTGGGGGTTGGATGAATGCCTCCCCTGTGCCTTCAACGTTCTTACTAAAAGGAAGGTAGGGATATAGGAAAGGGACAGAAATTCTTCTATGTCACTCCTTAGGTCCTGCTCTCATGGTCTTCTTTGGCTAATGCCATCTAGCCAGTCAAGTTTCCTGTGTGGCAGATATCTCACACCTGTTGTTCCAAGGAGCCCCTGTGTGGGTTTTACAGAATTCCTTGTGAGCTGCACAAACTGCTGACTTCAACAACTGAACCAGTGGCTGATCGTCCCCTCCTCAATTTCTGCCCTTGGGAACGCATCCCATAGACTAGTGGCTTTCCCTTTTCTCTGAGAGACACCCTATTAAATATCTAAAAGGTGGTGCAAGTCTAGCTGCCTTTTATAGCATCCACTGCAGGCCATTCTCAAATATCCTGATGAGCCAAATAGCAGGAGGGTTGTCTGCCAAAGCTATGGTTTTCCTAGTGGTCATGTGCGGATGTAAGAGTTGGACCATAAAGAAGGCTGAGTGCCAAAAGATTTGATGCTTTTGAACTGTGGTGCTGGAGAAGATTCTGGAGAGTCCCTTGGACAGAAAGAAAATCAAATCAACTAATCCTAAAGGAAAATCTACCCTGAATATTCATCGGAAGGACTGATGCTGAAGTTGAAGCTCCAATACTTTGGCCACCTGATGAAAAGAGCTGATTCTTTGGAAAAGACCCTGATGCTGGGAAGGTTTGAGGGCAAGAGGAGAAAAGGGATGACAGAGGATAAGATGATTGGATGGCATCACTGACTCAATGGACATGAGTTTGAGCAAACTCCAGGAGATAGTGAAGGACAGGGAAGCCTGGCATGCTGCAGTCCATGGGGTCATAAAGAATAGGACATGACTGAGCAACTGAACAACCACACCTAAGTCTGCCATTGGCTTCCTTATTTCCTTGCCCTCCTTCCGGGTGGCTCCAACTGCTTGCTGCTTCTGGACTAGAAGCAGGCACCCATTTCTATGGCAACTAGACCACTTGTATTCCCCTCTCTCAAGAATAACTTCTGATAGGCTGCCCTGCAGTGACTTGTGAATTTTGTAGCTCACTAACATTCCAATCCCTTTCTTGCTGACCCCATAAAACTCTCTGGATAGCTCTCTTGGAGAACACTTACCTGGGTGAAGCAAGAAAAAAGTCTCAGGTGTGCCTACTACTGAAAAGTTTTCTTGTCCTCTAACCAATCCCCCTGGAATTTCTAGTCTCCTATTTTCAAAGGTTGTTTGGGAACGGAAGATGGGGGATCACAAGACTAGTTTAGCAACATCCTCACAAGCACTGGAAGAGCAAACTGACAACAACTTGGTTCTCTATTTAGAATGTCACCATACATACTTTTCCAGGTTTGGGACTTTAACCAAAATTCCAAGACAATAGGAAAAGCCTCATTCAATATCCTATGTTAACAGCTTTGAAAACTGAAAAGGACTTACTGTCATTGTTGTCGATTTTAGCTCTTCAAGAACTCTGGGTTTTAGAATGTAGAGTTTAGCTACCCACCACGGAGTAGGTGAACATGAATTGCTGACCTAAGTACTATGCAGCAGTTATGCATGGAAATGATAAGATAACATTCTTCATTGGACCTGGGTGAGGGGGAAAGCTTAGGGAAGAGATGTAAGTGTGTCTCTGTGTGTGAAGTTGGGCAAGAGGAATACTTTGTGTTCTACTTCTGAGACCAAAACCTTGGCAGGAAAGGATGATGGAAAAACTCAAATAACTTTGAAGGATCTCAAAGCTGAGAAGTTGAACCTCTTGCCCTGTTGTGTATCCATTTATGGAATCCGTGTGCTTTGCAAGGAGCCAGCGGGTAGAGCAGCAATGGCCCCAAACAGACCAAAGAAAGCTCCCAGAAGTCTTCTGCAGCCCTGATGGTCAGAGGGGAGCATTCACATGTCCTGAAAGTGCTAGCGAAGTGAAAGAACCCTCCAGCCAGGACAAGAAGGAGACAGTGTGTACAACTGGAGGCCATGATGAATGGCAAGCAGAGGACACAGGCCCAGCAGAGACAGGGTTGTGACCAAGACCTGGAAGGATGAAATACACCTTGGTGGTTGCCCATAAGAGCAAATAATGGGCTGGGACACTATGATCGCCTTGTCCCATATCCCACCGTGGCCTGAACCAGGAGCCAATGTAGATCCCAACACCATGATTCTGTCCCAGGGGAAGAGAAGGAAAGGAAAGCTACTGGGAAAAATGAAATTTCTGTTGTAGGTACCTAAATGATATTGGATTTTAAATTAAAGTGAATAACTTACCTTAATTTGCAAGATTTAGATTGTTGTATCAGAAAATATACATGGCTCATGAGTTAAGAGGAATTTGGACATTGAGAAACATGAAGGTGTGCTTTGTCCACTCCAGGCTGTATAACAAGGCATCCTACTTTGTGCCTGATGTTAAAGTTGAGTACATTGAGAACTGAGGGCAGAGGGTGGGGTGGTACTGGGGAGAAGGGCAGAGAGACAGGGTTGCCTTAGAATCTAAATAGACTTTGTGATGAAGCCAGATCTGTATCTTTATTCTATTCATTGCCTTACATCAAAAGGGATAATTTCCAGAACCACCAGGGGTTGATTTGGAGCACTTAAAGAGGGAAGCATTTTTGCCAGCACATTTCCTCTGGGAGTGATGAATCCTGCCCTGCCAACAGCCGAGCCCTGCCAAGAAAGCCAAAACCTAAATCTCTAAATAATGTGTTCCCTTCCTTAATCCTCATCTGTTTGGACACATATGCATGTGCATTAAAGTTGGCATCCAAATACTTGGAAGATTTATAACCCTCATTTGCAGCAATGGAGATACACTGTTTAGGTATGGCAGGCAGAGGCTGCATGCACGCTTGGTCATTTCTGACTCGGTCGCCCCATGGAATGGAGCCTGCCAGGCTCCTCTGTCCATGGAATTCTCCAGGCAAGAATACTGCAGTGGGTTACCATTTCCTTCTCCAAAGGGTCTTGTGGATCCAGGGATGGAACCCACATCTCCTGCTTTGGCAGGCGGATTCTTTACTGCTAATGCCAACTGGAAGGAGATTTTAGGTATAGAGGCTGCGTAATAGGTCATTTGGCAAGAAGACTCTAGAGTCAGCCTGGAAAGTGAAAGTGAAGTCACACAATCCTGTCTAATTCTTTGTGACTCCATTGACTGTAGCCTGCCAGGCTCCTCTGTCCTGCAATTTTTCAGGCAAGAATATTGGAGTAGGTTTCCATGCCCTCCTCCAGGGGTTCTTCCCAACCCAGGGATTGAACTCACATCTCCTGTGTCTCCTGCACTGGCAAGTGGATTCTTTACTACTAGCACCACCTGGGAAGCCCAGCGTCAGCCTGCTGGGGGTCAAATCTGGAGTCTATAATTTACTAAATATGTAACCTTGAGCACATTGCTTAAATTTTACATGCCTCATCTCCTCCTCTTATAAAGTAATGAAGATTACAACTAGTCTTTCCGTAGTTGTCATAAATGTTAAGCCAATATATCCATGTATAGGAGTGAGTTCTCTGTCACCTGAGATATTCAAGTTTAGTCTGGGCAGCCACATGGTGGGGATGTTGCATTTGTCTGAATAACTGCTGAGATCTTTTCCAACTCTGATTATCCTTTGAAAAAGAAGGCTCAGAGCCAAAGACAAGAATCCACTTTGAGATAAACCCAACCGACTCTCATTTGGAAAATGAGGCCAAAGACATACAATCTATTTAAAACCAAGATAGAAATAGGCTGTGCCACCCTTGTTGTTGACTCAGCAGCTAGAGAGCTGTGGCAAATGCACTGGGTTTAAAGTCAGGAGACCTGGGTTGCAGTTCCAAAACCATTCTCAGTTGTACGGTCTTGGGCTGGATACAGTTTGCAATTTCTTCACTTGCAAAATGGGTGATTTTTTTTTTTTAATCCAAAGGTACTCATGAGGATTAAATGAGCCAACATGAAATTGCTTTGAAAATGGTAAAGTGTGGAATGAATATGGTTGTTATCATTTCCGGAACTCAAACTACATTATACATCATTAGTTCTGAAAATCACATATGTAACCTCAGACCCTGGTGGAGACTAGGCTATTATTTTAAACATCATGATGGGTGTAGAAGCTGGAAAAACTGCCATTTCAAAAGTTTTTGCATATTTTTCCTTCTACTCAAGAGGGAGGACTCCCATTTACCTTTAAGGCAGGCAGTGGCTTTTTTATGAAAAAAAAAAAAAAATCAAAACAAAATGAAAAACACAGCAATGGGCCATATATATTTATGTAAATTAAACCATACAGCAGACAAGTAATGGATACAGTTTGGACGTAGCAGACCTGGGTGTGACATAAGCCCTCTTGGAGGAGGTCGCCATTACCCCACTATAGAGCTTCCAGAACTTACACAGGACTGGGTACACAGACTCTTGGAGGGGACAAACAAAGCCATGTGTGCACCAGGACCCAGGAGGAAGGAGCAGTGACCCCACAAGAGACTGACCCAGACTAGTCTGGGAGTGTCCAGGAGTCTCCGGCAGAGGTGCAGGTCGGCGGTGGCCTGCTGCAGGGTTGGGGGCACTGAGTACAGCAGTGCATGCATGGGACCTTTTGAAGGAGGTCACCATTAACTTCATTATCTCCACTATAGTTTGGCTTCAGGTCAAACAACAGGGAGAGAACAGAGCCCCACCCATCAAGAGAAAATTGGATTAAAGATTTACTGAGCATGGCCCTGCCCATCAGAACAGGACCCAGTTTTCCCCTCAGTCAGCCTCTCCCATCAGGAAGCTTCCAAAAGCCTCTTATACTTCTCCATCAGAGGGCAGACAAAATGAAAACCAACATCACAGAAAACTAATCAAACTGATCACATGGACCACAGCCTTCTCTAACTCAATGAAACTATGAGGCATGCCATGTAAGGCCACCCAAGATGGATGGGTTATGGTGGAGAGTTCTGACAAAATGTGGTTCACTGGAGAAAGGAATGACAAACCACTTCAGTATTCTTGCCTTGAGAATCCCATGAACAGTATGAAAAGGCAGAAAAATAGGACACTGAAAGTTGAACTCCCCAGGTAAGAAAGTGCCCAATATGCTACTGGAGAAAGAATGAAGAGATGGAGCCAAAGCAAAAACAACACCCAGTTGTGGATGTGACTGGTGATGGAAGTAAAGTCAGATACTGTAAGAACAATATAGCATTGGAACCTGGAATGTTAGGTTCATGAATCAAGGTAAATTGGAAGTGATCAAACAAGAGACAGCAAGAGTGAACATTAACATTTTAGGAATCAGTAAACTAAAATAGACTGGAATTGGTGAATTTAACAGATGACCATTATATCTACTACTGTGGGCAAGAATCCCTTAGAAGAAATGGGGTAACCATCAAACTCAGCAAAAGAATCTGAAATGCAGTACTTGGATGCAATCTTAAAAACAACAGAACTATTTCTATTCATTTCCAAGTCAAGCCATTCATTGGCACAGTAATCCAAGTCTATGCCCTAACCAGTAAAGCTGAAGGTGAAGTTGAATGGTTCTATGAAGACCTACAAGACCTTCTAGAACTAACATCCCCCAAAAGATTTCCTTTTCATTAGAGGCAACTGGAATGCAAAAGCAGAAATATCTGGAGTAACAGGCAAGTTTGGCCTTGGAGTACAAAATGAAGCAGGGCAAAGGCTAATAGAGTTTTGCCAAGAGAACGCAATGGTCTTAGCAAACATCCTCTTCCAACAACACAAAAGACTCTATGCATGGACATCACCAGATGGTCAACACTGAAATCAGATTGATTATATTCTTTGTAGCCAGAGATGGAGAAGCTCTATACAGTCAGCAAAAAGAAGACTGGGAGCTGATTGTGGCTCAAATCATGAACTCCTTATTGCAAAATTCAGACTTGAATTGAAGAAAGTAGGAAAAACCACTAGACCATTCAGGTATGACCTAAATCAAATCCCTTATGATTATACAGTGGAAGTAACAGACAGATCCAGGAAATTAGATCTGATGGACAGAGAGATGAAGAACTATGGACAGAGGTTCATGACATTGTACAGGAAGCAGGGATCAAGACCATCCCCAAGAAAAAGAATGCAAAAGGCAAAATGGTTGTCTGAAGAGGCCTTACAAATAGCTGTGAAAAGAAGAGAAGCAAAAGGTAGAGGAGAAAAGGAAAGACATAGCCATTTGGATGCAGAGTTCCAAAGTATAGCAAGGAGAAATAAGAAAGCCTTCATCAGAGATCAAGGCAAAGAAATAGAGAGAAAAAATAGAATGGGAAAGATGAGAGATCTCTTCAAGAAAATTAGAGATACCAAGGGAACATTCCATGCAAAGATGGGCACAATAAAGGACAGAAATGGTATGGACCTAACAGAAGCAGAGATATTAAGAAAAAGTGGCAAGAATACACAAGAACTATACAAAAAAATATCTTCCTGATGCAGGTAATCAAAATGGTGTGATCACTGACTTAGAGCCAGGCATCCTGGAATGTGAAGTCAAGTGGGCCTTAGGAAACATCACTATGAACAAAGCTAGTGGAGGTGAAAGAATTCCAGTTGAGCTATTTCAAATCCTAAAAGATAAGGCTGTGAAAGTGCTGTACTCAATATGCCAGCAAATTTGGAAAACTCAGCTGTGGTTACAGGACTGGAAAAGGTCAGTTTTCATTCCAATCCCAAAGAAAGGCAATGCCAAAGAATGTTCAAACTAATGCACAATTGTACTCATCTCACAAGCTAGCAAAATAATTCTCAAAATTTTCCAAGCCAGGCTTCAACAGCACGTGAACTGTGAAATTCCAGATGTTCAAGAAAAGACAGAAGAGCAAGAGATCAAATTGCCAACATCCGTTGGATCATCAAAAAAGCTAAAGAATTCCAGAAAGACATCTACTTCTGCTTTATTGACTATGTCAATGTTTTTGACTGTGTGGATCAAAACAAACTGTGGTAAATTCTTAAAGAGATGGGAATACCAGTCCACCTGACCTGCCTCTTGAGAAATCTGTATGCAGGTCAGGAAGCAACAGTTAGAACTGGACATGGAACAACAGACTGGTTTCAAATCAGGAAAAGAGTATGTCAAGGCTGTATACTGTCACCCTGCTTATTTAACTTATACGCAGAGTACATCATGCGATATGCCAGGCTGGATGAATCACAAGCTGGAATCAAGATTGCTGGGAGAAATATCAATGACCTCAGATATGCAGATGACACCACCCTTAAGGCAGAAAATGAAGAAGAATTAAAGAGCCTCTTGATGAAAGTGTAAGAGGAGAGTGAAAAAGTTGGCTTAAGCTCAACATTGAGAAAACTAAGATCATGGCATCTTGTCCCATCACTTTTGTAAATATAAGGGGAAACAATGGAAACAGTGAGAGGCTTTATTTTCTTGGGCTCCAAAATCACTGCAGATGGTGACTGCAACCATGAAATTAAAAGACATTTACTTCTTGGAAGGAAAGTTATGACCAATCTAGATAGCATATTAAACAGCAGAGACATTACTTTGTCGACAGAGGTCTATCTAGTCAAAGCTACTGTTTTTTATAGTAGTCATGTATGGATGTGAGAGTTGGACTATAAAGAAAGCTGAGCACTGAAGAACTGATGCTTTTGAACTGTGGTGCTGGAGACGGCTCTTGAGAGTTGCTTGGACTACCAGGAGGTCAAACTAGTCAATCTCAGAGGAAATCAGTCTTGAATATTCATTGGAAGGACTGATGCCAAAGCTGAGACTCCAACAATTTGGCCATCTGATGTGAAGAACTGACTTATTTGAAAAAAACCCTGATGCTGGGAAAGATTGAAGACAGGAGGAGAAGGCGATGACAGAGAATGAGATGGTTGGATGGCATCACCAACTTGATGGACATGAGTTTGAGTTTGCTTCAGGAGTTGGTGATGGACAAGGAAGCCTGGAGTGCTGCACTCCAATGGGTCACAGTGAGTCTGTCATGATTGGACAACTGAACTGAACTGAAATTAAACCAGGTTTTACCTACTGTTTTTAGGAACAGGGAAGTTAGCCTCAATTGAATGTTAGCCAATGTCTCAGATCCAGTATTTCACTGTTTTTCTCCTAATTAGTTGTATATTCTCTCAGAGTTTTTCCTCTAGAAATTATCATTCAAATGCTTATGGACAGTAAAGCAAGTGTTAGTCACTCAGTTGTGTCTGACTTTTTGTGATGGATTTTAGCCCACCATGCTCTTTTGTCCATGGGATTCTCCAGACAAGAAGACTGGAGTTGGTTGCCATTCCCTTCTTCAAGGGATGTTCCCAACCCAGGAATGGAAGTTAGGTCTCCTGCACTGAAGGCAAATTCTTTAATCTGAGACACCAGGGAAGCTCCTACTGACAGTAACTCTATGCCAGACAAGTTACAGCGTTGACAAGTCCTGCTGATGCTGCTGCTGCTGCTGCTAAGTCGCTTCAGTCGTGTCCGACTCTGTGCCACCCCATAGACGGCAGCCCACCAGGCTACCCCATCCCTAGGATTCTCCAGGGAAGAACACTGGAGTGGGTTGCCATTTCCTTCTCCAATGCATGAAAGTGAAAAGTG
Source organism: Redunca redunca (assembly GCA_006410935.1). Taxonomy (NCBI): domain Eukaryota; kingdom Metazoa; phylum Chordata; class Mammalia; order Artiodactyla; family Bovidae; genus Redunca; species Redunca redunca. The sequence continues at coordinate 116,010 of SJYQ01001103.1, read as the reverse complement.
AAAGGGAAGTCGCTCAGTCGTGTCCGACCCTCAGCGACCCCATGGACTGCAGCCTTCCAGGCTCCTCTGTCCATGGGATTTTCCAGGCAAGAGCACTGGAGTGGGCTGCCATTGCCTTCTCCTGTGTAATAGTGTCCACAGGCTATACTGCATACATGTTCAGTCACTCAGCTGTTTCTCACTCTTTACAACCCCATGGAATATAGCCCAACAGGCTCCTCTGTCCATGGAATTTTCCAGGCAAGAATGCTGGAGTGGGTTGTCATTTCCTTTTCCAGGGGATCTTCCCCACCAAGGGATCAAACCCAAGTCTCCTGGGTCTCCTCCACTGGCAAGCAGATTATCACTGAGCCATCAGGAAAGCCCCTCATAAGTTATATTAAATGACAGAAAAAAATAAGCAAAAATTGCATGAATAATTTTTAAACATAAATGTCCTAGAGACAATGAGGAAGTAAAAAGTGCTATGAGAATCTAAAAGCAGAGGCCCACTAAAGTAGAGCTGTGGATATTTTCTTAGGAAAGGAATATTTAACCTGAACTTTGAAAGATGAAAGGTGAACAAGAGTTATCCGAGTGGGAGATGCCAGGTGAGGGCAGAAAGTTTCAGTAAATGTTTCTTTGTAGTTTCTTTGAAGATAAATGTTTTTCTGTCCCCCCTCTGGGTGAATGTAGATTACTGTGTCTATAAATAATTGCTTATTCTTAGCAATTTCTGTGTGTTCTTCTCTGGATAGATGTTATCAACAGAAGGAAGCTGAGATGAAAAAGGCTCTGTAAAGGCAAAGATAGGCAGCATATGTTATGTCTCATCCTGGAGGAGGTGATGTGCAAAGAACAGGATTGGGCTAGTACTGACTGGACATCAGGTATTGGACGCTATGGAATGTGGTCTTTTGATTTGATTATCTTGTGCTGTGCTGAGTCTCTCAGTCATGTCTGACTCTTTGCAAATCCCATGGACTGTAGCCCTCCATGCTCCTTTTTTTCCTGGGGATTCTCCAGGCAAGAATACTGGAGTAGATTGCCCTGCCCTCCTCCAGGGGATCTTCCCGACCCAGTAATCAAACTGGGATCTCCTGCATTGGAGGTGGATTCTTTACCAGCCGAGCTACCAGGGAAGCCCTTGATTATCTTACTAGCTTCTTTCAATGCCCAAAGGCAAGGTCACTCTAAGTGAGGCTGGATTTGCACTTTTTATTTGAGTGGAAAATCCCACTGTATCATGCCGTGCAGAGGTTCCTCCTGGGACAGGAACTGAAGGCTCATGTTTTGCACATCTAATTGAAGGGCACTTTGGACTAGAACCTGAACCTAAAAATAGCCATGGTCATAGACAGGGGTTATCTTCCCTGTGATGTGCTTTCCTTCTTCCTTTCCCCATCTGTTAGTCCCTTTTTACTGGAAGCCAAAGCTTGGTCTCAGCTGTGCTAGATTGAATCAGTAGAACATTTTCATACTTGGGAAGGTGTGGCCAAGGGAAGAGTTCCCTTCTGGAGCCCAGAGGAGTGAAGCAGCATCTTCATGCATAGCAACATGGTGACCTCCCAAGTTTCACTTTTTGTCACATAAATGACTGACTATGACATGTTCCTCCCCATCAATCAGAACAAAATGCTTGTTAAACTGATTTTGATTGTTTCTTTCCTCCTCCATGAACCCCCAGATTCTGACCTCAGCCTGAATCAGCACACAGCTTCTTTTTAAGCCCACCCCCTCAAGAATAGCCTGACCTCAGAGCAAAACATTTTATGACCTGCTATCTGATCCAGCCACTCTTTCATCCCACTTCTACACACTGGTTATATCTAGCCTTATTTACTTCCCATAAAAGTGAAAAATCTTTTTTAACAACCTTGATCATAAACCTTGCCGATCATATGATCAGAGAGTTCTATTTATTGTAATAGTATAACTCCTGCCACAAAATCAGAGAAACAATCCTTGAAATAATCCTTTCCAATAAAGACTCTCTTTACTAAGCCTGGATTTGCTTTTTGTTTGCCAGGGCCTCCCTGGTGGCTCAGCTGGTAAAGAATCTGCCTACAATGCGGGAGACCTGGGTTTGATCCCCAGGTTGGGAAGCTCCCCTGGAGAAGGGAACGGCTACCCACTCCAGTATTCTGGCCTGGAGGATTCTATGGACTATATAGTCTATGTGGTTGCAAAGAGTCGGAGACGACTGAGTGACTTTCACATTTTAATAGTTAGTGCTAGTTGCTCAGTTGTGTCCAACTCTGCAACCCCATGGACTGTAGCCTCCTAGACTCCTCTGTCAATGGAATCCTCCAGGCAAGAATACTGGAGTAGGTAGCCATTCCCTTCTCTAGGGCCTTCCCAACCCAGGGATTGAAACTGGGTCCCCTGCATTGCAGGAGATTCTTTACCAGCTGAGCCACCAGGGAAGCCCTTGTTGACAGTGGTGAGACAAAAATAACTCCTGAGAAGAAAACCATTTGAGATCCTTTTCTGAATACACATGACTTCGAATTCTGCTCAGATAGAGTAAGAAGGCTCTCATAATGAAGGACAATTAGGCCAGAAGTTATCCCATTATCACTGTTTTGATATTAAATATTAAATGTACCTTTTTTTTGTAGATAGTTTTGGGGAACAGGGCATTTGAGTTATGTGTAAAATATTTTAATGGGAAAAACACCACAGGTAGTAGAATCCAGCCAGCTTAGAGCAAGACATTCTTTCTCAGATATTGTAACTTACTCTGGCATTAAAATCTAGACTATTATAAACAATATTCAGTTAAGAAAAAAAAATTCTTATCTCCACTGGCAAAGATTCTGCCTTTGGCAGAACAAAGCTAGGAATAACCCTTCTTTACCCACCTGCCAGGAAATGCAGTCCCTAAATCTTTTCTCAAAAGTGACCCCAAACACCTCTGAGAAACTTTAAAACTTAACACATTCTTTCTATCATCACCACTCCTTATGTTCTGATCTTCTCTAGACATTGAGGGTCTGCCAATCTTCAGTACAAGCAGAATTATTAATGCTTCAATGCTTATATATACTTATCAGTTAAACACACATCCCTTTAGAGTAAGAAATGGTAGGAGTCAGGGGAAAAGGCCAACATTTGAAGTCAGACAAAACTGGGTGCAAATCCAGGCTCTGTCATACATTTGCCATATGATCTTAAGCACAGGTAATGGAGTTCAGTGTGCTCATCACTACGAGGAAAATAATATTAGTTCTCTTAGAACATTATTATCAGAAATGATAATCACTGAAAACAGTAAGAAAAAGTATTTGGTCTTAAGTAGATGGTCACTAAAATTTATCTCCTTTCCCTTGACTCATGCTGAGCACATTTTTCAGCTAGGTCTTCCATTGTCTCTACCTCAAGTCCAACACAGTGTGTGATTAATGATTAGTACCATCACTCTTTAACACTCATTACTTAGCCAATCTTAAAATTATTTTTGTTAGAGGCTAAGTTAAGAAACAAAAAAAATTAAATCAAACAATATAGAAAATTGTCTTCCTCATCTTTTATTTTAGGACTTCCCTGGTGGCTCAGACTGTAAAGCGTCTGCCTACAATGTGGGAGACCCAGGTTCAGTCCCTGGGTCAGAAAGATCTCCTGTAGAAGGAAATGGCAACCCACTCCAGTATTCTTGCCTGGAAAATCCCATGGACGGAGAAGCCTGGTAGGCTACAGTCCATGGGGTTGCAAAGAGTTGGACACAACTGAGCGACTTCACTTTCATTTATTTCCATTTTATTCAGGAATTATGTGTTGATCTTATTGCTTTCCTTTCTGTGAAGCAGTCCATGTGGCTAAGCTTAACTAAATCAGGGCCAAGGAGGCAGCCAGGGCTAGAGAGGAGACCCAGGTCAAGGAGGTGATGGAGACCAAGGGAGTGACCAGCAAAGGGGCAAGTCTAACAAAACTTTAAACATCCATCTCTCTTATGACTATCAAGTCTATTTTTAGGGATATACCCAAGATCAAGGAGTGCACAGATCCACCAAAAAAAAAAAATAGAATATTTATAGTAGCTTTTTTTTCATATTCTCTAAAAATCATAAACATTCCAAATATCTGTCAACATGAAAAACAATAAATAATTGTGGTATAATCCTTTCTGGGCTTCCCTTGTGGCTCAAGCAGTAAAGAATCTGCCTGTAATGCAGGAGACCCAGGGTTCATCCCTAGGTTGGGAAGATCTCCTGGAGAAGGGAATGGCAACCCACTCCAGTATTCTTGCCTGGAGAATTCCATGGACAGAGGAGACCTGTGGGCTACAGTCCAGGCAATCTCAAGGAGTCAGACATGACTGAGCAACTCATATTTTCACTTTCTTTTTCATAATCTTTTAAAATGAACAAACTACAAATACACACAAAAACACAGACTTAACACAAAGGTATCACACTGAGTGAAAGAAGCCAGACACAAAATATTTACACACCATTATTACATTTATGTGAAGTTCAAGAATAAACAAAACTATATAGAAATAGGAGGCAGAATAACCTTTACCTCTAGGAGGGGAACTTCACTTGAAGGGGGACTGCAGAATTCTTCTGGGGTGATGAAAATGTGTATTACCTTGCTATGGAGAATAGTAACAATGGTATTCACATTTAAAATTCATTGAGCTGTACATTAAAATTAGTGCACATATCTCAGTAAAAAATATACGTGGTCATAAGGCCACCTATTTTAAGGGCTACTGGTTAATTGAAAACCATTTGGGCTTTAGAAAAAGTCTCTGCTATGGCTTTGATCATGTTTAATTCCCTCCATATCCCTATGTACCTCCTCAAAGGTCATATGAATAAAATCTAGTCCCCATAAAAGGTTGAAAATTCAGTCACATCTGGCTGGCATGATCTATCATCTGTGTTGGATAATCTACATTTATATGTGTCATGCACGACAACAAAGAAAATGAGAATAAGTTAGTTTATTGCTAACCTCAGAGCCAGAATGTGTCTATTTAAAAAGGCAGCAAAAAGAAAGCTGAAATGAGACCTCAAAAAGCTTGGGCATTTGTAAATTTCATATCTCAAGAGATAGAGAATTCAAGTCATCTTTTACCTGCAAGCTCTTTTCTGCTAATATAGTGAATTCTGCCCCAAACAGGGTGTGCATTAAGAGTCTCCAGCAACATTTGGGTTAGGAGTTAGCTGTACTGAACTGAACCTAGCATCTGCTAGGTTGGGATGAATCTTAGATATCCCATGCACTTCCTGGCCCTGTGAAACCAACTGGAATTATACCTATTTCTCATCTAGGATGGCAGTCTGCTTGGTTGGGACCCTGAAACCATCTGGCATCCGCCAGTGCCTCTTCTAGGAGAAAAAAAGTTCCCACCTCAATCTTCCTAATATTACTACTAATGTCATATGTTCAATGGATATATTATCCCCTAAAACACTGGCTCTCCTTTGCCCTTATGTAACTAGCAAGTCCTGTTACCTGTTCTGCTGCACTGATCACAAGACAGGTTGGGCCTCCTTGGACAATAACCCTGGACTGTAAAATGTATGCTCCTGAATAACATGTATTAGAACATTGTCATGACCTGACTTTAGAGGATAGATTCCATAGGCAATTTTTCTAAAGCCCAACCCACTCAGACACAGCTTCTTCCTATTCCTCATTACACTATTTTTTTAATTTTTGGCCATGCCCATGGGTCACATGGAATCTTAATTTCCCAGCCAGGGACTGAACACATGCCCCTATATTGGGAACAGTGTCTTACTCACTGGACCACCAGGGAAATCTCACCTTATCACACTATTAATTGACATCCTAGTGGTCCTTTCAGAGGTGTCCACTTTAGTTACACCAATCATTTGCAAAACACCAAAAAATCTTAGAAGACCATCCTTTATATCTCAGAATCCCTTGTATTTATTATTTGACTAGGTGATATTTAGATTAATGAAATGCCAAAACTCTCATTCGAATGGAAGGAATCCTACAGAGCATGATACACATGCAACACCAGAGTATCTTCTATCCAATAGCCTGTAGCCTTGAAAGTTTTAGAATAAGATCTAGAATAGCATTCAACACCTTCTCATGCTTGAGGTCAATGGTGTCTGACCATTATTTGTTCTGTTTTAAGCTGTAGTGGGAGAGAGAAAGAGAAACAGAGGAAGAAAGAAACTTGATCACCTATCTACTTGCTGTTGGAAAAGACCTGCTGAGCTGTGGATGGTTAATGAAAGGTGAAGTGTGCAGCAGCGTTAACAGGAAGGTGTAACATCTCAGACTTGGAGGGGAGAGGGCAATAAGGAATGGCTCCAAGTCCTTCAAGCCCCCCTTCCATTTTTGACCACATACCTTAGGTTGCCAAACTCTGGTCTAGAATTAAAAGGCATTATCACAACTAGAGTCCATTAGCACCAACCCACTCCAGTACTCTTGCCTGGAAAATCCCATGGATGGAGGAGCCTGGGAGGCTACAGTCTATGGGGTTGCAAAGAGTCGGACACAACTGAGCGACTTCACTTCACAACAGGGCCATGATCCCCGAAGGTAATCAGGTCCTAAATTGGTAATCGAACACTGAATCCTATCATCTTTATTTCTCAGATCAGTACCCCCTCCTACATTTTCTGCCTACTTTAAAAACCATATCATCTCTTACCTACCATACTGCAATAGATCCACATTTTTCCTCCTTCCAAACCTCCCCTTTCCACCTGTCTCACATCCACGAGGTAGCTGTGATCTGCTTAAAACTGAAATATGACCATGTCATGTTTCCTATTAAGGTCCTCCAATGTCTTCCCATTGTTTATAGACTAACATCCAAGATCTTCAGGATTAAAAAGCCCATTATGATCTGGCCCTCCTAGCCATATGCCCATAGGGAATTTTACTCACTAATCAGAAAGAAAGCAGGAAGAAAGTGATAGTCGCTCAGTCATGTCCGACTCTGTGACCTCATGGACTATATAGCCTGCCAGGCTTCTCTGTCCATAGGATTTCCCAGGCAAAAAAACAGGAGTGGGTAGCCATTTCTTCCTCCAGAGGACTTCCTGACCCAGGGATTGAGCCTGGGTCAGGCTCCTGCACTAATCAGAGACTGATATTAAATAGGTATACTCTTTAAATATTTGCTGAGTGAATAACTAATGAATAGAAATGTCATTGATTTAAGGCCAGCAGAATATTTCAGATATGTTTTGAGTCAGTTATAGTTTGCAGCAGAGGCTTTGGAGGAGGAGAAACCCCCTCTGAACATATGTGTGTTCCCTAGTCAGCATTCACAGGATTGGGAGATAAAGACTCTTCTGCTTATACATATGTGTCCATCCAGATGTTGGTTCCATAGGAGCTTTAATAACAGAAAAACCTTGAGGCTACGTCCGTTGCTTGAGTTTCCTTTTGCTCATATGTACATCTAGACAGAGACAAATATGCTTTTGTCCCAAGTAAACATTTTTTTTAAAAAAATGCCTTCTTCCTACGTGGAGCAAATGTCCTCCTCAATTGATTTCAAACCATAGGCATGGAGAAACTATATAATAGTTCATTAATGTAGCTTCCATCTTGCCCTTACTCCCAATACATCTTACAGACAGTAAGATTTATCTTCCCATAACACCAATCTCCCTACCTCCTCCCTCCTCTTGCTTTAATATTATCTCTCTCCCAGTTAACACGTTAGCATTTTAATAGGAACATGCTGATATTTAATAGGAACTTTCAATTCTTAGTCTACATTCAGAATGAACAATGGTGAAATTTTAGGGGCCATGGTAAACTTCTGTAAGAAATCACTAGAGACAGAATGGTCAGAAAAGGGAAATTTGCTTCATATTTTCTTGATCTTTATTGTTCGAACACTTAGTTGTTTATATTCCCTGCAGGGAATCTCCTCTGAACACGTAAAGCAGCAAACTCTTGCTTAAAACTATAAATGGTATTAACTTGGGTTCCCTTGAACAATTTCATCTTCCCCACTAAAATATGGACCTGGTAATATCAAGTCCTATGTTCTTGGCTATTCAGATTCTCTCTGAATATTGGCATTTGTTTTGAAACCCATCTTTCTGAATGTATCCAGAGCTGTTACATTCCCTGTTATGTATAACAGGGAATGAAAGAGGTAGTAAAGCCAAGATCGATTGCTTAGTAATAGCCATGATTCCATAGACGTTAAAGAGTATTTGTAATTTAGGTCCCATAATATGGCCTAATGCCCTATCTCGTGTAGCTATTGATTTTCCTATAATAGGAAAGCCCCAGAAAAACCTTTCAGGGCTAAGTTCTCCATGTTACATCCAGCAAAGAACAAAAACAGGTCTCTTTCATACAGATCCAGCCTAGAGAAATGTCTTCTGTTCTGAAAGCTGTAAGGATTCTGGCTTTTGAACTCCCTTACCAAAGTGTTTTCTATATCCCTCCCTTTTACCACCACCATCACAAAAAAACAAATAAATAAATAAATAAATAAAAATGTTAAGAGGGGTCTTTATTACATAGCAGCTGACTGAGGTTTCCCTGAAAAGCAATAGTCTGTCATTGTTGATCACTCTGACCAGGAATTATGTCCTGAAATGATTCATCACCTTTTAACACAAGCCCAAGATCTTGCTGGAATGGTCCAGAGACTTCCAGGCACTCAGAAAGCATGAAGACAAATGATAGCCTACTACAGGTCAAATGTCAAAAGGCAGCATTTAAGACTAACACATATTTTCTCCACTATTCCCAGTGACTTCTCCAAGAGTCAGTTCAGGGTCCCAAGTCATAGTCTTATTCTGAAAATATTTTACTTACCCTTTAAAGGCCTGATTAGATATTCTCACAACTCAAGCTTTGTGACTTCCCTTTTAAAATGTTTAGATAAATAATATGTTATGAGCTCAAGATCAGTGACTCAGTAATAAGTAGTTCTTGCTGTTGCATCCATACTGGGCTTGCTTTGTGTTTCTCTAAATGGACTCTGGTCCTTATTTTGCTATGATTAACTTTTAATTTTTCCTACATCATACAAAAAAAAAAAAAAACATACAACACAAGGAAACAACAGAAATCCATATTCTGACACTATTTCAGGTTACATTCTGTGACCTTGGAGTGTTCTTTTAACCTTGATGAACATACTATAGTTTCCTCATTTGTAGTGACCCTTTCTCTGCTTGATCCCAAAGGACAAAGCCGTACTTCTTAAATATTTTTCCTCAGGAACTCTTTTAAATTTTAACAACTATTGGTGACGTTTGAGAACTTAAACAAAACAAAACAAAACTTTTTTCATTAAATGTGGATTTTATCTATTAATATATAGTTGGAAGTCAAAACTGGAGAAATTTTTTAAAACTACATTCGTTCATTTAATACTTAGTATTTCATTACAAGTTAAAATAAATATTTTTATGAAAGTGACTCTTTTTTTAAAAAATGATGAGAAAAGTAGCATTATTTCAGATTTGGTTACATCTTTTTAATGCCTGGTTTAAACAGAAGACAACTAATTCTCATATTTGTGTCTTCTTTGGTTAAAATAAATGAAGAGAGTTTGGCCTCCCCAGGCATATAGTTGGAAAAGAGAGGATTATTCAAACAGCCTTTTCAGGTAATCATGGACATTCTGCTTTGATGTACATTCTTTTTTTTTTTTGATGTACATTCTTTTGTTACATCTGTCATTTGGAAAATACCAGTTCAGTGAGTTATGCAGATTTTTTAAATGTTGACATATTTTGCTACACAATACTAAAAAACACATTTGTTAATATTACTGCAGCTTTCATAAGAGATGTCTTTAGATAGTGAAAAATTGTCAAACCCATGGTGGTATATACAAGTTTTACAAATTCTGATAATAAAAAGAATATTTGAATTTTATCATTGACTAAAAATGCGGTCAACTGTTGCATTTGATGTAATATGCTCACTTCATTTCTTTTGAATAAAACATTTGCCAAATAGCTATAGCTGAAAAGCCATTCTCTCTAAAATGTTATTTGAGCAAAAATAGTGTTCCATGAAAAAGTGTCTAGTTCATTCAGCAGGTCATACAATACTTTGGCTACCTGATGGGAAAAGACCCTGATGCTGGGAAAGATTGAGGGCAAGCTGAGAAGGAGAAGACAGAGATGAGATGGTTGGATGGCATCGCTGACTCAATGAACATGAGTTTGAGCAAATACAGGGAGATAGTGAAAGGCAGGGAAACCTGGCCTGCTCCAGTTCGTGGGGTCACAAAGAGTTAGACACAACTTAGTGACTGAACAACAACAAAAAATTCTGGATGCTTTTCCTAAGATAACCATTGTACCTTGATAGGCAGAGGAAATATTGTCATGACCACATCTTCCAAAGTGCTTGCTCAAGCACCCCAAAAACGCCATCAAGAACTCACAGGAACTCCAAAGGCTAGTGTACATTTTCAAGGGAGACACCACAATATCTGTTGGATTTGGGCAAAAATTCACTTGTTACAGGAAAGGAGAGTGGCATCCAATCTGATTCCAAGGTTTGAAGAACTGGTGCAGTGACCAACAGGCACATTCCATTGGTAAGCATTTGTCAGTGGCAACCCACTCCAGTATTCTTGCCTGGAGAATCCCATGGACAGAGGAGCCAGGCGGGCTACAGTCCATAGGATCACAGAGAGTCAGACATTACTGAAGTGACTTAGCACAGCACAAGCACTTAAAGGTTAAATATTCAGTAAAATCAATATTTTCCCCACTTGATCAAAGGTAGGAATTGTTTTTTTCTTTTTTCCTGAGAGTGCACGGTGGTAAAAACTACAATAATTATTAGAATAGTTTGGTACCATTGCTTTGATTCATGCTGCTGCTGCTGCTGCTGCTAAGTTGCTTCAGTCGTGTCCAACTCTGTGCGACTCCAGAGATGGCAGCCCATCAGGTTCCCCGTGCCTGGGATTCTCCAGGCAAGAACACTGGAGCGGGTTGCCATTTCCTTCTCCAGTGCATGTATGTGAAAAGTGAAAGTGAAATCTCTCAGTCGTGTCCGACTCTTAGTGACCCCATGGATTGCAGCCTACCAGGATCCTCCATCCATGGGATTTTCCAGGCAAGAGTACTGGAGTGGGGTGCCATTGCTTGATTCATGCTTTGGTGTCAGTACTTCTACTTACAACTCCACCAGTAAAGGGGCTTCCCAAGTGATGCTAATGGAAAAGAAACTGCCTGCCAATGCAGGAGGCACAGGTTTGATCCCTGGGTCAGGAAGATCCCCTGGAGGAGGATGTAGCAATCAACCCCAGTATTCTTGCCTGGAGAATCCCATGGACAGGGGAGCCTGGCAGGCTATAGTCCATGAAATTGCAGTTAGACACAACTAAACAACTACCACCACCAGTAAATGTAAAGATAGTGAAAAGGCAAACAATTTCTCAGTGTTTTCATACAAATAGTTTTGACCTTATACATTCATTGAAAATGGATCCCCAAGGACCATGCATTCAAAACCAGTAGGTTACAAGAATAATGAAATGTATTCAGTGTGAAGACATGTCACATACCATAAAATGCTGGATACATTCTGATCCTTCATGTCCTCTTCTATCTTAGTGAATAAGTCCTTGGTCTAGAAACCAGTTCAGTTCAGTTCAGTTGCTCAATCGTGTCTGACTCTTTGTGACCCCATGAACTGCAGCACGCCAGGTCTCCATGTCCATCACCAACTCCCTGATTCCACCCAAACCCCTGTCCATTGTGTCGGTGATGCCATCCAACCATGTCATACTCTGTTGTCCCCTTTCCCTCCTGCCCTCAATCTTTGCCAGCATCAGGGTCTTTTCAAATGAGTCAGTTCTCCACATCAGTTCAGTTCAGTTCATTTCAGTCGCTCAGTCATGTCCAACTCTTTGCGACCCCATGAATCGCAGCATGCCAGGCCTCCCTGTCCATCACCAACTCCTGGAGTTTACTCAGACTTGTGTCCATCGAATCAGTGATGGCCTAAATATTGGAGTTTCAGCTTCAGCATCAGTCACTCCAATGAACACCCAGGACTGATCTCCTTGCAGTCCAAGGAACTCTCAAGAGTCTTCTCCAACACCACAGATCAAAAGCATCACTTCTTCTTCACTCAGCTTTCTTTATAGTCCAACTCTCACATCCTTACATGACTACTGGAAAAACCATAGCCTTGACTAGACGGACCTTTGTTGGCAAGATAATGCCTCTGTTTTGTAAAATGCTGTCGAGGTTGGTCATAACTTGTCTTCCAAGGAGCAGGCATCTTTTAATTTCATGGCTGCAATCACCATCTGCAGTGATTTTGGAGCCCAGAAAAACAATGTTTCCACTGTTTCCCCATCTATTTGCCATGAAGTGATGGGACAGGATGCCATGATCTTAGTTTTCTGAATGTTGAGTTTTAAGTCAACCTTTTCACTCTCCACTTTCACTTTCATCAAGAGGCTTTTTAGTTCCTCTTCATTTTCTGCCATAAGAGTGGTGTCATTTCCATATCTGAGGTAACTGATATTTCTCCTGGCAATCTTGATTCCAGCTTGTGTTTCTTCCAGCCCAGCGTTTCTCATGATGTACTCTGCATATAAGTTAAATAAGCAGGGTGACAATATACAGCCTTGATGTACTCGTTTTCCTGTTTGGAACCAGTCTGTTGTTTCATGTCCAGTTCTAACTGTTGCTTCCTGACCTGTATACAGGTTTCTCAAGAGGCAGGTCAGGTGGTCTTGTATTCCCATCTCTTTCAGAATTTTCCACAGTTTATTGTGATCCACACAGTCAAAGGCTTTGGCATAGTCAATACAGCAGAAATAGATATTTTTCTGGAACTCTCTTGCTTTTTCCATGATCCAGCAAATGTTGGCAATTTGATCTCTGGCTCCCCTGCCTTTTGTAAAACCAGCTTGAACATCTGGAAGTTCACGGTTCACATATTGCTGAAGCCTGGCTTGGAGAATTTTGAGCATTACTCTACTAGCGTGTGAGATGAGTGCAATTATGTGGTAGTTTGAGGATCCTTTAGCATTAACCTTCTTTGGGATTGAAATGAAAACTGATCTTTTCCCGTCCTGTGGCCACTGCTGAGTTTTCCAAATTTGCTGACATGTTGAGTGCAGGACTTTCACAGCCTCATCTTTTAGGATTTGAAATAGCTCCACTGGAATTCCATCACCTCCACTCGCTGTGTTCGTAGTGATGCTTCCTAAGGCCCACCTGACTTCACATTCCAGGATGTCTGGCTCTAGGTAAGTGTGAATGATCACACCTTCATGATTATTTCTGTCATGAAGATCTTTTTTGTACAGTTCTTATGTGTATTCTTGCCACCTCTTAATATCTTCTGCTTCTGTTAGGCCCATGCCATTTCTGTCCTTTATTGAGCCCATCTTTGCATGAAATGTTCCCTGGGTATCTCTAATTTTAAGTGGGCCTCATCCTAAGTTGATAATATTGTTCTTTGTTCTTAGTTCTGAGAATAAGTCATATCCTATTAAACTCCAGACCCAGGCTATTTGCAAGCTAACAGTGGCCCTGGTTCTTTATATGTGTGCTACCCTTGGAATCTGGGCCACCAGATCCCCTGAGTGAGGCAGAAATCTTGACATCAGAGAATATAATATGATGGCTGATACAAGTCAAAAATAAATTTATATAGAAGGAACTAGATAACTCATAAAGCAGGCTGATATACTGGTTTCAAGCAGGAAACAAGGGAAGAAAATTAGAGACAAGATCAGAACCCAGACAGCAGCTTTTGAAATGCCCTTGCTGGTTCTGGACACTAACCATCTCATCACTGAATTCTGTTTTTTTTTTTTTAATTGGAATATAGTTACTTTACAATGCTATGTTAGTTTTTGCAGTACAATGAAGTGAATTAGCTGTGTGTATACATATATCCCCTCATTCTTGGACTTCCCTCCCACCCACACCCATCCTACCCATCTGGGTCATCTCAGAGCACTGAACTGAGCTCCCTGTGCTATATGGCAGGTTCCCACTAGCTATCTATTTTACACATGATAGTGTATATATGTCAATTCCAACCTCCAAATTTGTCCCAGCCTCCCACTGGGAGATTAGGATTATCATCACTGAATTCTTGACTCCACCACAGCTGCTGAAGACAGCCCCTGACAGACTCAGCACCTCCATGTCATCATCACAAGATTCACCTTCCCAGGTAGGAGCAAGTGAGTGGCTGGAGGTTGGTCACAGACATATCCTCTGTCAGGAGAAAGGGACAGCAAATATCTTTCTTCTTTTGACTTTACTCCCATCTGTTTAGAGCTTCAAATGAGACAGAAAGGATGTTTGATGCTGAGCAGTTAAATTAACAAATGTCAGTAGTGTTCACTTCTTTGAAGAAAAACATCCAAACATACATTTCTTTCCAAACTACAATTAAAAGAAATGTTTACCCTTGATAAAATTGCTCCACAAGGAAAGATATTTCAAAATTATCATGAGATATTCCACCTTGCTACAAGTTCAACATTTCCTGGCAATATGTACTTCTCCTATAGGCAGTTTTTCATGATTTTATCATAATATCTTGTAACTACCACCATCATATACTTTACCAAATAGCTGGAGGGGGTTGAAAGCAAATGAATACATTAGTTAAATTATATAGCTATGTCATAAACCCATAAAGGAAGGAAATATAGCTAATGCTATAGTACTTAAACGTGCAGTTGTCAACTATATTGTAATATATTTATGACACTTCTCTTCATGCACTTTCCCCTTATATTTTTCAAGTTCAGCGAGTACTTTGGTTCTACAGAGACAGCCTGTGGTTTAGTGACTAAAATCTTTATGCCTAATGGGACTGAATCCTGGGAGTTCTCACAATATAGGACTGATGTTGTCTACCATTAAATTTTAACACCGGTAATACTAGGAGGCTTCCCTTGTGGCTCAGCTGGAAAAGAATCTGCCTGCAATGCGGGAGACTTGGGTTTGATCCCTAAGTTGGGATGATCCCCTGGAGAATGGAAAGACTACCCACTACAGTATTCTGGCCTAGAGAAATCCATGGATTGTACAGTCCACAGAGTTGCAAAGAGCTGGATAAGACTGAGTGACTTGCACTCTCACTTTCAATACTAGGATGTGATCTGTGTTCCATGGAATTCTTATAAACTATTCATATTCTGAGTTAGCAACAACTCCATTTGAGCCAGACTCAATCATCCTAGTCCATCTCAGAATCCCTGTTTTAGCTTGCTTTCTTAGTAATATGAGGAGCCTGACTAAGCCAATCAGTAAATATGGAACTGTTATTGGATCCCCTGATGTGTGTCTTCTTCCCTTGGCATTATAATCAACAAATCAGTGTAAGCAAGGATGAAAAGTAAAAAGTACACACGTGGTTAATTAGAAGGAATGATGAGAGATGCAATCGCCAATTCTACCTCTTACTCATCTCTCCCATGATTTATCTGAGCAACTTACTCCAGTATTCTTGCCTGGAAAATCCCATGGATGGAGGAGACTGGAGGGCTGCAGTCCATGGGGTCGCTGAGGGTTGGACATGCCTGAGCGACTTCATTTTCACTTTCATGCATTGGAGACGGAAATGGCAACCCACTCCAGTGTTCTTGTCTGGAGAATCCCAGGGATGGGGGAGCCTGGTTAGCTGACATCTATGGGGTCGCACAGAGTTGGACATGACGGAAGTGACTTAGCACACTGTGTCTAGAAGGAAGGAAGGTGTTTTTTCAGCTGGCACCATAATTGGTCTTTAATATCTCATCCCACTATTATACAAACCAGCTCCTTCAGGATGGGTTAGGTTATAGAATGTTTTCATTCAATACCTTTTGAAAAACCATTCACTAAATATGTTGAAAAAATAAAACTATGTAATTCACCATGTATGAGAGACCATGATACTATAAAAAGCAAGGAGTAGGTATTTGAATTATAGCATTGTTAGAAATAAAAGGAACAGGGAATGCAAA
>SJYQ01001103.1:41227-88106 GCA_006410935.1 Redunca redunca | reverse complement strand
TAGTAAAAAATAATGAAAGGTGAAAGAAGTCAGATAATGAAAAAATCACCAAAATTAAAAATTATAAAATAAAATGGCAAAGTAATTTTCAACATGTCAATGATCTTAATAAACATGAATGGTTAAATTCCTTTATAAAAAGCCCAAGACTTTCACTCAGAGTAAAAAAAAAAAAAAAAAGATAAAATGCAATACATTGTAATATACAGAGGACATACCTGAATTTTTAAAAACAGTTTGAAAGTGGACAAATACATGTGACAGACACACGAAAAGAAAATTCCAGGTCTATGTAAATTCACTGGTGAATTTTACCAAGCATATAATAAAGATTTTACTGAAATCTTTCATAGACTCTTCCAGTGTTTTGAAAAGAAGAAAATAATTCATTCACAATTACTTTATGAACATCATATAATCTTGATTAGAATCCAAGACCTTACAAAAATACATTATAGCCCAAACTCTCCTGTAAAAAAAGAAAGTGAAAGTGAAGCCGCTTAATCGTGTCCAACTCTTTGTGACTCATTGACTGCAGCCCACCAGGCTCCTCCATCCATGGGATTTTCCAGGCAAGAATACTGGAGTGGGTTACCATTTCCTTCTCCAGAGATCTTCCCTTCCCAGGGATTGAACCCAGGTCTCCTGCATTGTAGGCAGATGTTTTTACCATCTGAGCCACCAGGGAAGTCCTATAAACATAGATACAAAAAAATCCTACATTATAGTGGATAAAATCTAGTAGTATACAACAGTAATAATACACAAAGCCAATTTATAAATATGCATTGTTAGTTTAAAACTAGAAAATCAATGTAAAACACTATATAAACAAAAACAAAGGAAGAAAAATCATGATTAATCAATGACTACAAAGAAAGCTTTAAATAAAATCCAACATCCATGATTAAAAAAAAAAACAGTGAACTAGGAATAGAAGGGATTGTTCTTATTCTGATAAAAACTATCTACAAAAACTGCAGTTAACATTGGATTTATTGGTAAAATGCCAAATGCTTTGTTTCAGAGATTGGCAAAGACAAAATCAGGATTTCTGTAACCATTTCTGTTCAGCATTCTACCAAAGATCATAACCATTTCAATAAGTCAAGGAAAAGAAGTATAGTTTACAAGAATTGGAAAAGGAAAAATACGTAACAATGGATATTCTCAGATGGTATGATTGTGTTTGTAGAAAATTCAAAACAAGTTAAGGGAAAACCATGAAAATGAATGTGCCATCTTGTAGAACAGGCAGTGGCTTAGCAGAGGAGAACGGGCTTCAGTTCTTAGCAAATCTCTCATATGATTCTATGAAATTCAATTTCCTAAGTCTCTGTTTCCTTATGGTTCCTGATGGGGGAACTACATTGAAGGTCTCTGGTTAGAGGACTTTTCACAAGGCATGGATTCAAGATATTTGAATATATTCAATTCCAGACCACAGATATAATCTCATCTCTTTGATCTTTTTAATCAGACTGTAGAAATAAAAAATGAAAGAAGACAGCAAATATTCTATTTAAAAATAGCATATAAATACTAAAATTCCTTTCAAAATCTAATCTTGATTCTTTTGTTTATTCACTGGGTACCAATAATGTGCCAGTTATAAGGATCAGATTCATCCCTTGACTTCAGAAAGTTCATATTGAGAAATGGGAAAGCAGCATTTGAAGCACCCGATGAGCACTCTTGCATTCTTCTCTACTCATGGTCATCAGAGGGGCAGGGATTCCAGCCCGAGTTCCTCAAAGGCATGGACTGCGTTTTATCCTCAGTAATTCATTCCTGCTAATGCCAATCTTATTAGCCTAGTTCAGTCCCCAACATGCCCATCTGTTTACCATTTGAGACGGTTCTCATCTTTTCTCTCTGAAATTCTGAGAATTTAAATCACACAGAAAGTCAGAGGCAAATTACAGTCTCATTTGCAGTCTCTTTCTAAAATCATGCCTATTCTAAACGTCGCTCCTTCTGGTTGTGCTTCCTAGACTGGCTTTATTCAAAATAGTGTCCTCTCTCCATAATCATTCTTAACGTAAACTTTTGTCTCCCTGTGACATTCGTTTCTATTATGTGTAAGTTACAATTCATTTATTAATGTGTGAACTTACTGCTTCAAAATAAACCAAATGAAATTTGAGGTCTTTCCTATTTATTGTGGTACCCTCCATCTCAGATCTTAGCATAATTTATTGAATGAATGTTCACCCAAACTTTATTTAGCCTATTTGTTTTACTGTCTAGAAGGTACAAGAATTGATTACAATTACATACTATTTTCATTTTAGATGGAAATTTCTTTTCTATTTTACATCTTCCTTTTTAAAATCAGTAGCTTTTAAAGGGGAGAAGGCAATGGCATTCCACTACAGTACTCTCACCCGGAAAATCCTGTGGACAGAGGAGTCTGGTGGGCTACAGTCCATAGGGTCTCGAAGAGTCAGACACGACTGAGTGACTTCCCTTTCACTTTTCACTTTCATGTCCTGGAGAAGGAAATGACAACCCACTCCACTGTTCTTACCTGGAGAATCCCAGGGACGGCGGAGCCTGGTGGGCTGCCGTCTGTGGGGTCGCACAGAGTTGGACATGACTGAAGTGACTTAGCAGCAGCAGCTTTTAAAGGAGGGAATTGCGGAAGAAAGTATTCCCTTCTCCTTCTATTCTAGAAGATCTTTGTGCACTTTGTTATTGCCTAGATTTCTTTCCCTCTGAACTTTTCCACCAATAAATATAATTCATCTGCAACATGGATGGACCTGGAGATTATCATACTAAGTGAAGTAAGGCAGAGAAAGACAACTATCATATGATATTGCTTATATATGGAATCTTAAAAAATAATACAAATGAACTTATTCACAAAACAGAAACAGACTCACAGACTTAGAAAACAGGCTTATGGTTACCAAAGGGGAATGACTGCAGGAAGAGATACATTGGGAGACTGGAACTTATGTATACATACTGCTATATTTAAAATCGATTTAACTAACCAGGACCTGCTATGTAGTACAGGGAACTCTGCTCAATATTCTATAATAAACTAACTGGGAAAAGAATTTGAAAAAAAATAGGCATGTGTGTATGTATAACTGAAGCACTTTGTTGTACATCTGAAACTAACATAACATTGTTAATCAACTACACTGCAATATAAGATAATTTTTTTAAAGGCCTAGTAGGAAGCCCAGGTAGCAATAATTGTAAAGAACCCACTGTCAATGCCTGTCAATACAGGAGACGTAAGAGACACAGGTTCGATCCCTGAGTCAGGAAGATCCCCTGGAGAAGGAAATGACAACCCACTCAAGTATTCTTGCCTGGAGAATCCCATGGACAGTGGAGCCTGGCAGGCTGCAGTCCATAGGGTCGCAGAGAGGATGTGACTAAAGGGACTTAGCACACACAGGAAGCACCAAATACCTCAACGAGGGAATCTCTATCCCTCTTTGAGCTTGTGCCCTCCGGTATCCTTGCCTCTCACTGAGTACCTGCCTGTGATGTCCTAGAGGGCTGTCTAAATTCCAAAGTGTGAGTTGCACAGTAGCCTCCTACAATAGCTTTGCCATAGCTTCATTAACCACTTATTATTGGGCTTGGGTTGCTAGCAAATATTTCATGATTATGTAAAGGCTGTGATGAGCACTTTTGAACCTGAAGTTTTTATTCATTTTCTGATCCTTACACAGCAGTGGAATTAATTGGTCAAAGCTACATCATATCTGATGCACTGACTGCTCTGGGAACTTTATCATCCCTAACACTGACTTTTTAATAACAGAAGAGCTATGATGCTAATTCATTTCCAATTCTTGAAAAATGGTACCCTCCATTTGCAGAGAGCTTCGATGTTATGTACGGTCATGGTTTTGCTTCAAATAGATAACCCTGTTAAACCCATGCAGATGACTTGAACACTAACATTTCATCACTTCTTCCATGGAGACTTGCTTGAACCAGACCTGATCTGAATGGTCCTTTCTGCCCTGATCTTTTGGGCACCCTTTCACTAGTAGAGTTTCCAAAACCTGTTCTGCAGAACAGGAAAGGAAAATGTTTCCTTACTCTTGCTCCCTCTTAGGTTTCCACCCTCCTGAGCATAATTGGGATCAAGAACATTAATGTAGACCTCATTTTTCTCCCAACATAGACTACTACTGTAGACTTAATAAATTATCTTTCCAGATAATGTATCATCTTCTACCATGGCAAAGAGTAGGATGTAAAAGTATTGCCTTTGCTATTATCCCAGAGCCTAAGACAGTAATTTTCTTCAAGTAGACCCTTAGCAGGACAAGCACAATGTTCTGAAAAAAGCATGGATCATGAAGTCGAGATAACTTGTGTAAACTTCTGATTTTGGTACATAGTAACCATGGAACTCATTGTCCCTTCTGTGTAACTCACAGTAAAAACAGGGTTATATAATAATTCAGTTCTGATTTATGTGTACTCTGTTTGCCAGGTTCTACAATACCTAATTTTTATAATTGTTTAAAATTCTTAAAATTATCATATCATGTTTCTTTGATTTAAATTTTTAATATTTAGCAATAAAATGCATGTTTTGTCAGTTTATTGAAAGATTTGGACTTTGTGAAATGAAAGAAGGAACCAAATTTGTTTTCCTCCTGCCACTGCCTTTTCATCGAGCTTTGCCACATCTCTCATACCTTATCCAAGCTAGATCTCAGAACAGGTCAGCCCTGTTTTCAGATCAAAACTTAAATTTCTGCTTCAGTTTAAATCTTCTTCTCATCCCCACTGACAACTCAGATTTTAGACCTGCATAGTTTCAGTTTAGAGAGGGTTGTGGTAAGCTTTTGCACTTTTTTCTCACTCACTCTTCCAACCCTCTTAACTCATATCCATCTTTTCCAGATTGGAAATGCAGGAGAGTAGAATGTTAAAGGCCATCATGCACTTTACTCGAATTGCACAGAGTTAATCAGGCATTGATGGCCTCTGGGTGCTAGGTACACAAATTCCAACTACTGAAGGTTTAGTTCATGGGTTCCTTTGAGATTTCCTTGATGAAGCTCTTCCAGTGAAACACTCCAGAGTATCAGTGATGTGATCTGTAGATGAGATTACCTCTTGCCCCTTTCCTTTCCTCTCCTCAGCTTCATTATCTAATGGTACAACTCCAGCTTCTGTCTGCTAAAGCTGATTGTCTCCTGCCAGGAAGCCCACTTGAATATAATTTGTTCAATATGACTACAGCCTGACTTCCTTCAGTAGGATCCACTTGGCTCTCATGAAGACTCACATATGGGTGTCTGCTTGTGAGATGAAGTCTAGGATCCCATTATAGCTATCTCTGCTCATCCTACTGTCATGGAAGCTCTGGTCAGCTTCTCATCTTTAGATTTTTCCAAGTAAGAACATGCATTAGTGTTCATCTCCTCAAATATTGCTCTGGTCCTTTGGTAACAGCAGACCTATGGCTTCTTCTCAAAGGAAGTGGTAGAGAGCTGATGCTCATGGAGTTAGATGCTGACATGGAACCACAGAGTTGATAGAAGTGTGGGCTTGCAGCTAGAACTGAGTTTAAGTCTGACTTCTGCTTCTTTTAGATTTCACAACTTTGTGTGTGTTAGTTGCTCAGTCATGTCTGGCTCTTTGTGATCCCATGGACTGTAGCCATGGAATTTTCCAGGCAAGGATACTGGAGTGGGTTGCTATTTCCTGCTTCAGGGCATCTTCCTGACCCAGGGATCGAATCTGGGTCTCCCGCTTTACAGGCAGATTCTTTACCATCTGAACCACCAGGGAAGCCCAATTAATCATCCAAGTCTTGGTTTTCTCGAGTATATGATGTTATACAGATTAAGAAGGAAAGTGAGTGGGATAGTGTTGCAGGCCCTATAGTGGTATACAGTCATGCTCTAACTTTTGCTTTTATGTAATGCTTGCCTCTAAATTCATGAGATATCTATCTCCCAAGGAGGGACAGCTCTTTTTTACAAAGAAATCCAAGTGAGCTTCCTGGCAGGAGTGAATCAGCTCTAGCAGACTTACCTCCCCTTGCCAAATGGTACAGAGATAATACAATTCAAATGGGAGTTAATTCATCTGGATGTGACAATGGATTTAGTATCTGAGGATGAAATTCTTTGCTCTCCAAGTTAGTGATTTCCCTCTAAAGGGCCTGAGTGCCCATGATTTGTAAGAAATAATGAACGGATAAATACTTGGAAATAAGCCTCATAACTTCTTTACCTTATATTTGATCTCCTCTTATTGATTCTATATATTTTTTCTCATTTGATACAGCTAATACAGCTGAGAAAGGAAGGTACTATAAATTATTTTCTCATACTTATTCCTCCTAAATACATTTATAATTGATTTCAAGGAGATGTAGGAAAGCATGCGGCCCCTATCAATTTTTTACCTATCCCACGCTGCTGAAATAGCTCAGACAGTAAAGAATCTGTCTGCAATGCAGAAGAACTGGTTTTGATCCCTGGGTTGGGAAGATCCTCTGGAGAAGGAAATGGCAATCTCATAATGTAATACCCAATTACTTAAGAGTATTCTTGCCTGGGGAATCCCATGGACAGAGGAGTCTGGCTGGTTACAGTCATGGGGTCTCAAAGAGTCAGACATGACTGAGCGAGAAACACTCCTACTGGTAGCAGAAATCAGATCTTGAGTTTAAGCAACATCATTGGTAGTGAAAATATTGATTTACTTTGCCATTAACTCAAATGATAAATGTGAAAAACAGGTGAGCTTCTTCACACCTTTTGGAAACAGAATATTTTTTCTTTGCGTAATATTTAATTATGAGTGACACTTTCTCTAACCTCTCTGGAATAAGATAGAGGCTAATTGTTATCTTTAAGTATATTTTCCATTAGTGCCTTGGTTTCATTTTCTTTTCAAAATTTTATATTGACTGACGTTGGGTATCATGAAGGACACTTAACAAAACAGAAAATATTCAAATATAGGCTGTTCATTCCTATCTCAATTATTTATGTTTGCACTATTTTGTGCTTCTAGAATATTTGTCTTATTATTGACTCATTTATTCAATATGCATTTATTAAGAATCTGCTTTGTGACTAGAATTCTGTATGAAGTTCAATCTCTTCATTAAGGCCCAGTTAAAGTGTCACCACTGCTGTGTTTGTCCTATTTTCTTTATTTGGAATTGAGTTTTCATCATTTTGTTGGCCAATAGAAGTTGGTTTACATATTTGTAATATTATATCTTATAGCAATTATTCATTCATATCTCCTCCCTCTTTACTTTAAATATAGTTCAGAGGCTATGCAGACAAAACAAGCCTGCTTTAAACTTAACCACTGCCTTTCTTGTCTGTTGGGGTATAAGCCCCATAAGAAAGGGGAGTATATCTCTGTTGTTGACTGATGTTTTCCCAGGGCCTGTCCCAGACTTCCCTGGTGGCTTAGATGGTAAAGTGTCTGTCTACAGTGTGGGAGACCTGGGTTCGATCCCTGGGTCAGGAAGATTCCCTGGAGAAGGATCCACTCCAGTACTATTGCTTGGAAAATCCCATGGACAAAGGATCCTGGTAGGCTACAGTCCATGGGGTCGTAAAGAGTCAGACACAACTGAACGACTTCACTCACTTGTCCCAGTCTCTGGCACAGAGCAGTCATAAAATAAATTTTTGTCTAATGCATGTGAGGATGAACTCTTATGAACTGGAATTTTGGCATATACTAATAGTAAGAGTGATAAGGGTGCATACTTTGAAGAATTTCCTTGGGTCTGCAAAGTGGAAGAAGAAGAATTTAGAGTGTATTACGAGAAATTTGATTGTTGCTGTTGTTATTATTCTTTACCAACATTGGTAAATTCTTTTTGCTAATTCTTTGTTGGAGGATATCCCATTTTACATCAACTAGAGATTTTAGTAGAGATTGATATTTATGTTAATTTTATAATGAAATTCATATAGATTGAAATTTCAAATCATTTTTAATTCTTCATAANTTCTTCATAAACACAACTTATTTTAATATAATGAGTTATAATGAGTATATGATTTTCTAATTCCTTGAGTAACCTATGAAATAGGAGTTATTTAAAATGATTTGGATTTTGAGCCAATTTTCTTTTCTTATAATTGTGCATCTACCTCAGCTCCTTGCACAAAAAGAACTCAGTAAATGGTACATCTTTTTATTCTTATTTAATCTAGATGAGAAAGACATGAGAGATAAAGCTTTACCTTATACATAAGGATCTAAAATCTCCCTGAAGTGCTATAATTGCCCAAAGTCCATACTCAGTATGCTTTTGGTTCTTGCAATCTTTTTCTCAACCTCAGCACAGGCATTTTCAACGTTCCCTAATGCCATATCCTGCTTATTTAACTTATATGCAGAGTACATCATGAGAAACGCTGGGCTGGAAGAAGCACAAGCTGGAATCAAAATTGCTGGGAGAAAAATCAATAACCTCAGATGTGCAGATGACACCACCCTTATGACAGAAAGTGAAGAGGGACTAAAAAGCCTCTTGATGAAAGTGAAAGTGGAGAGTGAAAAAGTTGGCTTAAAGCTCAACATTCAGAAAACAAAGATCATGGCATCTGTTCACATCACTTCATAGGAAATAGATGTGGAAACAGTGTCAGACTTTATTGTTTTGGGGCTCCAAAATCACTGTAGATGTTGACTGCAGCCATGAAATTAAAAGATGCTTACTTTTAAGCTTACTTTAAAGCTTATGACCAACCTAGATAGCATATTGAAAAGCAGAGACATTACTTTGCCAACAAAGGTCCATCTACTCAAGGCTATGGTTTTTCCTGTGGTCATGTATGGATGTGAGAGTTGGACTGTGAAGAAAGCTGAGCGCCGAAGAATTGATGCTTTTGAACTGTGGTGTTGGAGAAGACTCTTGAGAGTCCCTTGGACTGCAAGGAGATCCAACCAGTCCATTCTGAAGGAGATCAGCCCTCGGTGTTCTTTGGAAGGAATGATGCTAAAGCTGAAACTCCAGTACTTTGACCACCTCATGCGAAGAGCTGACTCATTGGAAAAGACTCTGATGCTGAGAGGGCTTGGGGGCAGGGGGAGAAGGGGACGATAGAAGATGAGATGGCTGGATGGCATCACTGACTCAATGGACGTGAGTCTGAGTGAACTCCGGGAGTTGATGATGGACAGGGAGGCCAGGCGTGCTGTGATTCATGGGGTTGCAAAGAGTCAGACACGACTGAGCAACTGAACTGAACTGAATGCCATATCTTATTACAATTGGTTCCCTCCTCTTTAGTAACATACATTTTGATTGGAATTAACATACATAAAGAAGATTTTGCTTTGGTCATTCAGTGACCACACTGTACAACTCTGCCTGCATATTTCTTTCAGACGGCTTCTCTCAGAGGTGACCTGAAATTTTATTTAGGTGTGGATTGTTCTCACTTTCAATTGATGACTATTGTTCCAGTCATGCAACTGATATAAATTGGAATGGCTAGTGCATATGGCACCCTACTCCATTATTCTTGCCTGGAAAATCCCATGGATGGAGGAGCCTGGTAGGCTGCAGTCCATGGGGTCGCTAGGAGTTGGACACGACTGAGCGACTTCACTTTCACTTTTCACTTTCATGCATTGGAGAAGGACATGGCAACCCAATCCAGTGGTCTTGCCTGGAGAATCCCAGGGACAGGGGAGCCTGGTGAGCTGCCATCTATGGGGTTGAACAGAGTTGGATATGACTGAAGTGACTTAGCAGCAGCAGCAGCAGTGCATAGGGAATAAAGAATATTGTGTTGCTGCAGTTAAAATGCTATAACTATTATCACACTGTTTGGGAGGGTGAAGGAGGAAAAGGCTTAGAAGAAACTCATTCTCTGTGTTGTCATTGTCAAATTTGCTCACTATTCATTGTAGACACTACAAATTAGCTCCCACTCCAATTTTTTTTTTTTGATAGCTTGCCTATACCAGAAATGCTAGAAAGCTAAAATCTACATTTTTCTAGACTCTCTTGCAGCTAAGTTTATGTTTGTGACTGTTTTCTCAGGGACCTACACCTACAGAAATCATGGAGCTAGAAATAATTGATCTATATAAGATGACAGCAGTACTCCTGCTGACCACAGCATCTGTGGTCCAGGCTCTGGCATCCTTGTGCCATGAGTTGTTCAGTCACCCAGTCTTGTCCAACTCTTTTTGACCCCATGGGCTGCAGCACACCAGAACTTTCTGTCCCTCCCATCTCCCAAAGTTTGCCCAACTTCATGACCATTGCATACGTGATACCATCCAGGCATCTCATCCTCTGACAACTGTTCTCCTTTGCCTCCAGTCTTTCCCAGCATCAGGGACTTCTCCAATAAGCTGACTGTTCATATCGCTGTGCCATGAGAGGTTATGGTAAAAAGGATATATCTGCTAAATAGTTCTGTGGTGTGATTCCCAGTGGTAAAGAATCCACCTGTCAATGCAGGAGATCCAGGTCTGATCACTGGGCTGGGAAGATCCCCTGGAGTAGGAAATGGCTACTACTTCAGTACTCTTGCCTAGAAGATTCCATGGACAGATGAGCCCAGTGCATTGCAGTCCATGGGGTCACAAACGTTCAGACACAATTGTTCATGCATGCATGTTACTGACATTTTTCTGAATATATTTATTCTGTCTACATTATTCTTTCTTTTAATATCTGAATGATTGAGTATATCCTTTTTCAATATTTATTTTTATTTATTTATTTCACTGACCTGGGTCTTAGATGCCACACATGGGATCTTTAGTTTCTTTGCAGCATGAGAACTCTTAGTTGCAGCATGTAGGATCTAATTCCCCAACCAGGGATCAAACCGAGGCCCCCTGCATTGGCAGCCACTGAACCACAGGTGAAGTCCCTGCCAACATTCTTCTGATTGTGAAGCCTAGTTCCTTGGCTCTCCTGGAAATCTGATGATTAATACTCTTTGTTATTTCCATTTAAAATGGACACAGAGAATTTTGCTATCTACAGTTAAGAACCCAATGATACACAATAGCATATGTTTCTGATAAAAGCTGTTATAGAAAAATAACTTTGCTAATATTACCTGAAATAATGTTTTTAAGCAAATAACTTCTGATATACTTTTGCAGAAAAATGCTGAAGAATTTTGTGACTGAAACTTCCTTTGAAAATAACTGACTGAGATATCAGGGGTATTTGAAAATTATTTTTCAGTTGTTAAGATACTTTCTTGCACTTAATCTTTTTTCCTTTACTTATAAATACATTAAGTGCCAGCCCTGTAAAGCTGCAGATGAAAATTTTGCAAACTGAATGAGCTTAAATCAATTATTTAAAATTTGTTTATCAGCAAATGGGGAAGTTGGAGTTTAAAGGTTAGTCATCTGCTCCAAATGTTTACTTGAATTTAACAAATGATTTTTGATATGTATTTTTTTCCTTTTGCAGTGGCATTTCACATTAGATTTTCTCTTTATCATCTGCAAAAGAAAACTTATGGAGTAATTGTCCAAATAGTTTTTCTGAAGGTTATATCTTTACTGTTTGGTTACATGTTCTCAAATCTGATTTATTACTATATCCATACATCTATTTCACAGTCATTATTCAGTCATAAACAGTTTCTCTCTTTCTTAATAACTTTATTGAAATATATGATTCACATACCATACAGTTCACCTACTTACAGTGTATAATTAAATGGATTTTAGTATTGACATATTCAGATGCAACCATTACCACAACTGATTTTATAACATTTCATCTTTCTCCCAAATAATCCCCTCCCAAGGCAATCACTAATCTGCTTTCTATATCTATGCATGTAGGCATGCTCAGTTGTGTCTGACTCTTTGCGACCTGATGGACCATAACCCACCAGTTTCTTCTATCCAGGGCATTCTTCAGGCAAGAATAATGGAGTCGGTTGTCATGCCCTCCTTCAGGGGATCTTCCTGACCCAGGGATCAAACCTGCATCTCCTGGGTCTCTTGTTTTGCATACAGATTCTTTAGCCATTGTGTCACTGGGGAAGCCTTCTATCTCTATAGTTTTGCCTGTTCAAAACTGATTAACAGTTTCCATTCCCTGTTATATGTAAGCCATGATACATCTTATTTTCAGTAACTTCTTCTCCATTCAGTTCAGTTCAGTTGCTTGATCACATCTGACTGTTAGTGACCCATGGACTGCAGTACGCCAGGCTTTGCTGTCCGTCACCAACCCCAAGAGTTTACCCAAACTCATGTCCATTGAGTAGGTGATGTCATCCAACCATCTCATCCTCTGTTGTCCCCTTCTCCTTCCACCTTCTTTCCCAGCATCAAGGTTTTTCCCAGTGAGTCAGTCCTTCGCATCAGGTGGTCAAAGTATTAGAGTTTCAGCTTCAACATCAGTCTTTCCAATGAATGTTCAGGACTGATTTGCTTTAGGATGGACTGGTTGGATCTCCTTGCAGTCCAAGGGACTCTCAAGAGTCTTCTAACACCACAGTTCAAAAGCATCAATTCTTCAGCACTCTGTTTTCTTTATAGTCCAACTCTCACATCCATACGTGACTACTGGAAAAACCTTGACTAGATGGACCTTTGTTGGCAAAGTAATATCTCTGCTTTTTAACATGCTATCGAGGATGGTTATAACTTTTCGTTGAGGGAGCAAGCATCTTTTAATTTCATGGCTGCAGCCACAATCTGCAGTGACTTTGGAGCGCAAGAAAATAAAGTTTGTCATTGTTTCCACTGTTTCCCAGTCTATTTGCAGGAAGTGATGTGACCAGATGCCATGTTCTTAGTTTTCTGAATGTTGAGTTTTAAGCTAACTTTTTCACTCTCCTTTTACACTTTCATCAAGAGGCTCTTTAGTTCATTTTTGCTTTCTGCCATAAGGGTTTTGTCATCTGCATATCTGAAGTTACTGCTATTTCTTGATTCCAGCTTGTGCTTCATTTAGCCCAGGGTTTCACATAATGTACTCTGCATATGAGTTAAATAAGCAGGGTGGCAATATACAGCCTTGCCGTACTCCTTTTCCGATTTTTTTTTCTTTCTTTTTTTTTTTTCCGATTTAGAACCAGTCTGTTATTCCATATCCAGTTCTAACTGTTGCTTCCTGACCTGCATACAGATTCTCAGGAGGCAGGTCACATGGTCTGGTATTCCCATCTCTTTCAGAATTTTCCAGAGTTTGTTATGATCCACACAGTCAAAGGCTTTGGCGTAGTCAATAAAGCAGGAGTAGATGATTTTCTGGAAATCTCTTGCTTTTTCAATGATCCAACAGATGTTGGCAATTTGATCTCTGGTTCTTCTGCCTTTTCTAATCCATCTCGAACATCTGGAAGTTCACAGTTCATGTATTGTTGAAGACTGGCTTGGAGAATTTTGGGCATTACTTTACTAGTGTGTGAGATGAGTGCAATTGTGTGGTAGTTTGAGCATTCCTTGGCATTGCCTTTCTATGGGATTGGAATGAAAACTGACCTTTTCCAGTCCTGTGGCCACTGCTGAGTTTTCCAAATTTGCTGGCATATTGAGTGCAGCACTTTCACAGCATCATCATTTAGAATTTGAAATAGCTCCACTAGAATTCCATCACCTCCACTAGCCTTTTTCATAGTGATGCTTTCTAAGGCCCACCTGACTTCTCATTCCAGGATGTCTGGCTTTAGGTGAATGATCACACCATCATGGTTATCTGGGTCATGAACATCTTTTCTGTACAGTTCTTCTGTGTATTCTTGCCACCTCTTCTTAATATCTTTTGCCTCGGTTAGGTCCCTATCATTTCTGTCCTTTATTGAGCCCATCTTTGCATGAAATGTTCCCTTGGTATCTCCAGTTTTCTTGAAGAGATCTCTAGTCTTTCCCATCCTATTGTTTTCCTCTATTTCTTTGCATTGATCCTGAGGAAGGCTTTCTTATAGCTCCTTGCTATTTTTTGGGACTCTGCATTCAAATGGGTATATCTTTCCTTTTCTTCTTTGCCTTTGGCTTCTCTTCTTTTCTCAGCTATTTGCAAGGCCTCCTCAGACAACCATTTTGCTTTCTGAATTTCTTTTTGTTGGGGATGGTCTTGATCACTGCTTCCTGTACAATTACACAAACTTCTCTCTATAGTTCATCAGGCACTCTGTTTATCAGATCTCATCCCTTGAATCTGTTGGTCACTACCACTGTATAATTTTAAGGGATTTGATTTAGGAAATACCTGAATGGTCTAGTGGTTTTCCCTACTTTCTTCAATTCAAGTCTGAATTTGCCAATAAGGGGTTCATGATCCGAGCCACAATCCGCTCCTGGTCTTGTTTTTGCTGACTGTATAAAGCTTCTCCATCTTTGGCTGCAAAGAATATAATCAATCTGATTTCAGTATTGACCATCTGGTGATGTCCATGTGTAGAGTCTTCTGTTTTTGGAAGAGGGTGTTTGCTATGATTGGTGTGTTCTCTTGGCAAAAGTCTATTAGCCTTTGCCCTGCTTCATTCTTACTCCATGGCCAAATTCTTTCCCCCTAAATTCTTTTACAGACTTACCAGATAGTATTTTAATCAATTTCTGCTTAATTGTTTTAGCGTTTTAATGTCTAGCATTTTAATATTTTCTAAGATCACATTTCTCTTTTATCTTTTGAGTTTTTGTTTCTCTTTACATAGTTCTTGAGAGTTGTGTCACTATTGTTCTGGATCATATTTATAAAGATGTGGAAAGCCCAGGCTCAGTGATCAGCTAGACTTTATCTACTGTGGTGCAGACACTGTATCTTTTCTCCTGGTGAGAGTTCCTTCCAAGACCGGGAGCGACTGCAGAGACTGAGGGGACCCTGTGCTTTTGCGCCTTTTACTCCACCTCATAAATGAAGCTTGGAATACATGATCTATCTATCCACATTCGGTGTAGCGGGCTGGTAGAGTGCCTGAAGTTTTTACAATATTTGATGATTTCTTTATTGTCAACTGGTCTATCCTTTAGCTTCTGATGATAAAATTTAGC
Organism: Redunca redunca; assembly: GCA_006410935.1. Taxonomy (NCBI): domain Eukaryota; kingdom Metazoa; phylum Chordata; class Mammalia; order Artiodactyla; family Bovidae; genus Redunca; species Redunca redunca. Next base: position 73,133 of record SJYQ01001103.1, on the reverse strand, counting down.
AGGCTATATCCTGTTGAAGTGGCAGTAGGTAATGGGACATAAGGGACAAATTAATTAGGAAAAAAAAATGTGGGAGTTTTCCTTTCCTTTTAATGGCAGTTCTGAGTTAGCTTGCATATTATGTCTTCCTATCTTTCTCTTTTTTTCATACTATTTCTGATAACTTTATATTCTTCTTTGCCCTGAATTTTCATTAAAAGTATAATATGTTTTAGTTGAATTCTAATTGCTTCAAGAACTATCCAGTCTATAAAATTAAGTTGGCACGAGATTGCTAATTTATCATCCTTTCTTTATAGCTATAAACCACCAAATGCCTATCTGCATATGGCAAAAATTGAGATCAATGGAAAAAGGAAAAGAAACATCAGTATCTTATCTGAGTGAGAAAATATTTAAGTAGATATTATTTTTTAAGACAGTCTCAAATTTATAAAAAAAATTGTGATGCTAGCTTTCCCAATTATTAACATTTTATACACATATGGTATAATTATTGACATTAACAAACCAATATTAATTCAATACTATTAACTAAAGGTTTATACTTTATTCAGATTACCATAGTTTTTACCTAGTGTCACATTTCTGTTCTAAGATCTCATCCAAGATACTACATAGCATTCCTCCCCTTCCCTCTACACCCCCATCAATCACCAGTGAGGAACCACAGAAAGAAAGGAAAACAGTCAAGCAAGACAAAATAATACTAGATTGATCATTAATCAGAGTCAAGGACCTTTAGTTCCTCTTCAAGGGCTGTAGATAATATTCCAAGCCATATCCTCTGAGTTATTTTGCAGATAACTGAAACCCCCACCAGGTGGAAGAAGTGAACTGTATCCTTCCCACAAGCACATAAACCCCAGATCTTTTGGAATTATAAGCTTGATGATGTTGACCCCCCAGTTGCCTCATCACCAATCAATGAGAATGTTTATGATCTGATCACACATCCCACAAACCCCCTCTCTCAACCTGTCTTTAAAGACCTTTCCCTGGAAGTCTTCAGGGAGTTTGGGTCTTTTAAACACTAGGTACCTGGACTTTTCTTGGCTTCTGCAGTAAACACGACATTTTCCTGCCCCACAATCAGGGTCAGTAGCTTGGTTTTACTGAGCACAGGAAAGCAGACCCAAGTTTGGTTAGGTAACAGTTTATGGCAAGCGTGGGCCAGGTTTATAAGCCTAAGCATGATAAGGTTGATGCTTTGGCTAGTGCTCACATATCCTGCAGTGTGCATGCCTTTGGAATAGCTGATCTTAACTCCATTTCCAATTATCACTAGCCCCTCCCTAAACAGCTCACCTTGAAGGGAAAGCTCTAACCAAATGGTGAGAGTGGAATCTCTTTAAACTTCTTATATTTTCATTTTAACCATAATCATGACCAACTGAGATAGGGGTTTGTAAACCATGGCCTTGGATTATAGGAAGAGCTTTCTCTTTGGTGTTCTTGAAACTTAGAGCATTGGAACAATCTTTTACTGTGTTTACAACCCTAACACGTTACTTTTGAAATCTCTAGACATTTATTAGCATTCAACTTTATTTTCAAATAAACAACAAATAATATATACCTATTCTCTCCCTTTTAAAATAAATATTCTAAAAATGTGTTGCCTGCAATTCTTTCAAGAATGTGAATTTGAGCACCTGTGTTCATTTAAGAGAAAGTCCTACAAACCTCTTTAGTTGTTTCCTCTGCTAATTCTCCATGTACAGAGCTATTTCTGAATGCTGTTGTTGTTGCTGTTCAATTGCCAAGTCATGTCCAACTCTTTGCAACCCCGTGGACTGCAGCACACCATACCTCCCTGACCCTCACCATCTCTTAGAGTTTGCTCCAGTTCTTGTCCTTTGAATCAGTGATGCCATCAAACCATCTCATCCTCTGTCATCCTCTTCTCCTCCTGCCTTCAATCTTTCCCAGCATCAGGGTCTTTTCTAACGAGTCAGCTCTCTGCATCAGGTGGCCAAAGTAATGGAGCTTCAGCATCAGTCCTTCGAATGAATATTCAGGGTTGATTTCCTTTAGGATTTACTGGTTTGATCTCCTTGCAGTCCAAGGGACTCTCATGCTCTGAATATGCCTCATGGCAATGCATGTACTATACATCTTCTTATCATTGTGTCTAGGCTATGCTTCCTGTTATACAACATTAAAAGGTGCCTTGAACTCAAATAGATTATGTTCAAAGACTAATTGTGCTATTTACTAAGTATATGACCTTGGGCAATGCTGGCAAATTCTATAAGCCACATTGTTTTGCCATCTATATAATAGAAATAGGGAAAAATGATATCAAACTTGTGGTGTTATTAAATTTTAATGAGATCATATTCGTTTGAACACTTAGTACTTGCCTCGACATATATGGATTATCTGTTTAATGTCTGTTTATCTTTCAGGGATTAATAGAGGCTTTCCTCTTTCCAAAAGCCGTACATTATTTCTTATGCTGCTCCCACCCAGATCGAGTTAACTGCTGCTTCTGTGTATTTAATACTATCAAAATTGTTGTCTCACTGTATTATAGCTGTCAGTCTTGTCTAGAAGGACTGTGTCTGTCTTATCCTAAAACCCACATGGAAAGTCCTTGTTTCTGACTATATTTGTCACTCAAATATCGAAATAATGAATATTAAGTTTTTTAGTCAGCCCATTTAATTAAAAAAATTATATATTTGACTTAAGATAACTGTCTAATTAAATATGACCATAAACAAAATATCCTCCCCTAAGGTTTCTGCCTTCCACATGTCTTTGATTTTCCAGATCAGCCTTCAAACTTAGCATGAATATGGGGTTTCCTGCATTGCACACATGTCAGGATAATTCCCTAGGGGGCATTTTAAAGATTTCTTCTCATATTTAAAATTTTACTACTTTGGGATCTTGTCCTTGAGTTTGCAACAAATGCAATTAAAATATCTGCATAGTTGATGCACATGGGACTTTTGGATTCCAATAGTAGTCTGAGTCTAAGAACCTCATTCTCAATCTAATTAAAAGCTCTCGGTCTCCAGAAATAGACCAAGCTCTAGTTTTCTGGAAATAGTCCACCAAAGTCCTCAGCTTCACAGAAAACAACAGCCTTGACCTCTGCCTAGTTGTGCCTGTGAAATACAGACAATGCACAGCTGGCTGACCCCAGGTGATCCTCATGTCATTATCTGAGCTGATGATTAGTCAAACAGCACAGCACTGTGGTTTGTCTTGTGTTAGTTATTGGTTAGTGATTGTGTAATCTTCTTCTCAGATATCTGCACACACTTCATTGAATACAATAATACTATGGCTCATTTAATCCAGTCTCTCTATAACACAGTTCTGTGCTGGCTTAATATTAAATTGCCGGGAGCCAGGGTGAGGAATTCCACCCGTGACAAGGTCATGTGGGAGGAAGCCTGACAAACGCAAGGACATGACGGCTTCAGGTTTTCCCCCTGGAATTTCCTGAGCATCCAAACCCCCAAAATAAAAATCTGTTGGCTTTTGTTCTCTGCTTCTCTACTCTTCTAATACACTCCGGAAAAAGTCATCTCTAAGCTTTGGTCTTCTGCATTTGAAAGGGATGTTTCAGTTAAACCTCCTCTAGTAGTTCTCTAGCTTGCCTAACAAGTTTCCCGGACCCCTTACAGCTTGTGAATTGCTTACAGCCCCCAACCGAGAGAGACACAAGCTTGAAAGCATCTTAAAGATACAGAGCTTTTTCTAAAGAGTTAAAAACCATATTGGTGATGGGTTTTCACTGTTGATTCAATGATTGCCGCCAGGCCTCCATATTCTTTATCTTTTAGGCACCTGGGAAGATGTTAATCAATGTAAACGGGGTATGGGAAAAGATATATAGTAGTTTTGATGTTAGCAACACTAGACTTTTGAGTTAATTACTTTTCTTTTGTTATAAATCACTGTACTCCTTTTGCTTGTTATAAATTGTTGTCTCTTTGCTATGTAAGAATGTAACTTTATTTAGTGCTTTCTGAGAGCGGTGCCAAACTTTGGGAAGATCAACACAAATAAGTCTTCTGGTTGACAAACCCTTATCAGAAGAAAGGTTGTAAAATGTTAATTGGCCCTTCTGGCAGAAGATGATGTAAATTACCTAAGACTTGTGTTTGCAGTCAGGTATGCAGAGAAAAGCCTGCTTTTGATAAGAGTCTAAACTGCTAACGCTGCATAACTTTGTGTTACCCATTGATCTCCATGTATTATCAAACATATAAATAGTCCCTTGAACAATAAACGGAGGGGACCAGCTTTCCAGACTAGTGTCGGGACCAGCTTTCCGGACTAGTGTCTCGGCCTAGTTTCTTGGGAATCTGGTTCTCCCCATGTCTCTTTCTCTCACCCTTTTCTCCTCTCCTTCCTCCTTCTCTTTACTCTAACCTCAGGCTGAATTCCCACCTGGAGAGGAGTGGTCCTCCAAGTCTACTTACCTGCCCCAGCTTTCAAGATCCGCGAGAGAGAGTGCCCAAGGAGGGGCACTCTCCACTATTTGAGCGGGCGCCGGCGGCCCCACGTAGATGGTGCAAGCTCCTTGTCTGGAGCTTTATTGGCTTTCTCCGTAAACCAAGTTATTCAGCCTCTTTTCTCCACTTAATTTTCCTACTATACTATTTCTTCTAATCTCCTTTATATTTCTGTATAAGTTTTTCCTCGCCTATTCCGTCTCTCCTTCGAATCACCCTGGTTCCACCGGGGCTGGACCCTGGCATTAAATGACTCAAATTCTGGGTGAGGAACAGATTGGTTGTTTGATCTCCATCAAGTTACTTGATCCCTCTCAGGCTGATCCCACAGTCCTCAAAGCATGGTTTTGGGTTCCCTTTAGGATACACAAGTATATTCCAAACTATACTCACATTAACACTGCCATTATCTGCCATTTCACCATCCATCTTTCATGAGTGTACAATGAAGTTTCCCAGAGTCTACAAGACCTGTGTGTGCTCAGTTGTGTCGGACCTCTTTGTGATCCCATGGACTGTAGCCCATCAGGCACTTCTGTCCATGGGATTTCCCAGGAAAGAATATTGGAGTGGGTTGCCATTTCCTCCTCCAGGGTATCATCACAACCCAAGGATTGAACACACATCTCCTGCATTGGCCGGCAGATTCTTTACCACTGTGCCACCTGGGAAACCCTCTACGAGACACATGATGTTGCAAAGATTGACTGTATAAGCCATTGCAAGAATCTGTCTTCTATTAAGCCAGGCATGAGAGACATACCCAAATACAAAATCTGGTAGTCTTTTCACTAAAGTTTTGTTTGATAAAACACTGTACTGTGATCTGCTTAGTTGCTCAGTCGTGTCTGATTCTTTGAGACTCCATGAACTGTAGCCCAGGCTCCTCTGTCCTTGGGGATTCTCCAGGCAAGAATACCGGAGTGGGTTGCCATGCCCTCCTCCAGGGGGTCTTTCCAACCCAGGGATTGAACTAAGGTCTCCTGCATTGTAGGCAGATTTTTTACCAGCTAAGCCAACTAATTTCCCTTAAACAACATGTTAACATGAAATGGATTTATAATGATTTTAAATGATAATTAATAACATTTTTTCTCATGTTTAGTTTCTAATACAGTAATTATCAACAGTAATTATAGACATGTTGATAGATCTAACCCATATACAATAAACTTTTAGGGGTCCTCAATAATTTTTAAGACTATAGAGGGGTCCAGAGCTTTCATATCTGACAGAATAAAGTGATAATACTTATCTCCCAGGGTTCATGTGAAGACTGTATAATACGAAGTGCTTTGCAAATGATGATGCACAAACAGTAGCAGATGATATTATTCTCATTAACATTTACTTTGGAAGGGTAAAAGATTTCCACTCCCAGTGGAAACAACTTAAATCAAGCTCGTGGTTTCTTTCTGCTTATGGAGAACATTCATTTTTGGTGACAGCCTGACATGTGAAAATAGTGGTAGTGTATGCAGAGGGATTTCATTGTTTTTAATGCTTGAAAGGTGTCTGTTACTGCAAGTTGCTAGAGTAGAATATAATTTCATTGATAGGTGTCTGAAATATTAATTGAGTTTATTTCTAGTCAATTGCAATGAGGTTCAATTATATGTCTAGGTACAAGAAAAACAATATGGAAATGTACAGATTCCCTCCCTTAGAGATCTTGTGATCTTATAGGAGAGATGTACCTATTACCTGATTATCTCCATACAGTGTGATACCTGATTTCAATGAAAGGCAAAGCAGACGTATGGTGGAAATAGAGGGAATGGTCCCTAAGTCAGCATGAAAGTTGTGAGGGAAGGTCTCCTGGAGGAGGTGATAGTTGATCTGAGTTTTGAGTGATTAGTAGAAGTTACCCAGGTGAACATATGCATGTGAAGGGAAGGAGGATATAATATAGGAAAGGAAGAGGGCATGGCATCACAAGGCACTGAGTTGCATAATATTGGGTTGGCCAAAGGTTCATGCAGGATTTGAGTGAAACTTTTGGCCAGCAAAATAACTTGGTGATGACATCCCAAACCAAGATATAGGGAATGACTAAAACACAAAGGAGGGGACAGCTAGTGGTATGGAAATAGATGGCGAGATAGGAAAGAATGTGAAGGTCCTTACTTATAACCAGTGTTATGTAACACCTTAATTAGGGGATTTTTTATGGTAAGATTAACAATGTGAAAAGCTTACTATGGCCACAAATGTTCTGTCAGGAAAAGTGTCTGACTCTCCTAGGTAAATACTGCAGTTATTGGGAGACCTGGCCACAGTTTTTCCACATCCCGTTAAAGATCACATCTAATTTTCCAGTTGTGTCAATTAGTTTCTTAAACATTAAAATGCACACAGAGCAATGAATCATCCCATTGAACATGAAATCTGGAGGGCAGTAGTTCAACAGCCCAACTTCCTCTCCCTCTTGGAACTGGCATCTTCCCCTCATGCCTACAAAATGTTTGCTATCAGTCTAAGCAGCTAATCCTCACACAGAGTCTGAAGCTGGGACATCTTTTCCTGATGTCTATCTATTTCATCACAAAGGAAAATAACTTCTGGAAGTCAGGAGACTTTTTTTTAATGTCTCTTGGACTTGAACTCAGATGCATTTTTACCCCTTGAGCAATCACTCCTTAGACAAAGGACAGCCTTCTGTTGTATGCTTGGAGGCTGGGCACAGTCCCACCTGAACAGAATCAGGGGTCTGGTAGCAAGACAAAGGTGGGGACTGGATATGGATTAAATATTAATGCTTTCTGCTTTGCCACCACATTTTAGCTCCAGAAGAGAAATCCAGCCACTTGACCCACCAGGAGACCTACCTGATTTTTCTTGATGGCTTTTGAGTCTGAGTCCAAAATCCAGCCTATCCTGGTCTTTATTCCTGGCATCTCCCTGGGCCTTCACTGGCTTCTTGGTTATATGGTAACACCTGTATCCTCAACTCCCAGCTGCCTCGGTACTTGGTACTGAGTTGCCTCTTCTCCAGCTCCCGTTCTTCATCTCTAATTTCTCTGCCTTTAACTTCCTTTTGCGTCAGATCTCTGAATGCTTCCTTCTTTGTCTTCTCAGAATCTTTACTGAGCCATAAAGAGCTGTGCATACATTTTACTGCAAGCTGTTTAATATACTTCACAGTGTATGCATAAAACTTGCTAACACCCTCTAGCAGATTTTTTTTTTTCTCCTGAGATTAATCATTCCAATCATGATTCCGGTCTGTTCCTATGTTGACTAGTTAAATCTGGGGTAGAACAAGGGCCTACAACTACATAAGGAACTTCAGCCTCTTACAGCATCACCTGGGGGTTCTAGAAATGTGGTCCCGGAGCCAGCAGCATCAGCATCAGTGGGGAATAGGTGAGAAATGTAGGCTTTGGGGCCCACTCCAGACCTACTGAGCCAAAAATGCTGGTGTGATACCCAGCAATCTGCCTTTTAACAGTCCTTCCAGGTGATTCTGATGCATGGCCATGTTTGAGAACCAAGCAACTGAAATAGCAGAAATTCAGCGTTAAGCAGTGGAAACTTGGTGGAGGTATACACCTTAATGAACCTCTTTATAAATTAAGAAAGGCACAGTTATTGATGATGAAAGAAAGGCACAGTTATTGATGATGAAATACTCACCAGATGGAGAGTAAATGGGCAACTACTTGTAAAGCACTTAGCTTTTGTCACTTACTAGGAGTATAATTTTGTTCTCATTTCTTTCTTCTATTCTCTGAATGTTACTTACAATAATTAATTTTTGAATCACATTTTTTATGTTAATCCTTGCCTGGGAGGCAGGTTTATTCTAATTGTGCATCCGAAAAAATTTTTTTTTTTAATGCTATATTGATATGTTTTAAGTTCTGAAGCTTTCCTTTCCTCTCCCAGCATTCTGACTCTGCACTTAATCACCTGCGTGTGACTCCCTGGTGGCTCAGAGGGTAAAGAACCCACCTGCAACGTGGGAGACCAGGTTCAATCCTGGGTCAGGAAGATCCCCTGAAAAAGGAAATGGAAGGCCACACTAGTATTTTCTCTGTCCTGGAGAACCCCATGGACAGAGGAGCTTAGTGGGCTACAGTCCATGGGGTCGCAAAGAGTTGGACACGACTGAATGCCTTTCGCTTTCACTATGACTCTAACACCCATCTGAGGAAGGAGCTACAGTGGTTCTCCAAGTCGAGCACTCTCCGTTCTTTCTCTCTCTCCTTTATCTCTTGTTTGGGTTTCATACAGCTGGTATTTCATTTCCTTAAAAGTCACTTCTCTTCAGGGTGAAAATGGTGCCAGAATATGCCAAGTTTCATGGCTGTGGGATTGTAATTGAGAAATACCACCATCTGTTCATCTTCTCCCTGAGAAATGTGTTCAGATTGATGCCGATGGTGGCTGCAAATGGTCTCATCAGCAAGACCGTGGGGGTTTACTTTTTTGGTGCATGATGTCACAACAGCAAGTGAGCATCCTTTCTGGTTCGGCTTCCAAGTGGTTTCCAGCTCTGGACTCTCTTCAGCAGGACACTGGCATTCCTTTGGTGTGGGCAACGGGTGATACTGTTTCCAGATGCCTCTGCAGAGAAAGGTTGGCTATTTTTTTTCCCCTGAAAAAGCCTATTCTAAGAACTGCAGCATATTAAGGACCAGATTTCCTGAGCTCCTCTTCTAGGTATACACTGTGCCAGGTGCTTTTAAAAAATTGTCTTGATTTTTTACAATGATCCTTCAAAGTAGACATTAAGCACCATTTTCCAGCTGAGGACACTAAGGTTTAGGTGGCATAACAGATTCTCAAAGTCACACAACTATTAAGTAGGAGCATTTTGTTACCACCCAATCTCAACTTCGAGTTTCTCTGCTATTTTCACAGTGACATGATAATTAGGAAGGTAAGTTTCAGGAGCATACCATGAACCCTAACATATTGGAGAGTTTGATCACAATAGAATTTGGTGTAAAAGTAACTTGATTGTATGGGTGTGTGTTTGCATGAACATGCATGCTTATGTGTGTGTCTGTGTATGTGTGTGGTTTAGGTGTCTGATTTACTACCAGCTAAGACCTACTCGTTATGAACAGACTTTGGGTTACTGACTTTTAGCTTACCTTCCTGCTGGATATCATGGTATCATCTTATATCTAGTTAAAAGAAAAAGTGAAGCATGCCTTTGTTCATTTTATCATTGTTCCCTGGTGGTGGTGGTTTAGTCACTACTTTTTTAGACTCTACGGACTGCTAGCCTGCCAGGTTCCTCTGTCCATGGCATTCTCCAGGCAAGAACACTGGAGTGGGTTGCCATTTCCTTCTCCAATGCATGAAAGTGAAAAGTGAAAGTAAAGTCGGTCAGTCGTGTCCGACCTTCGTGACCCCATGGACTGCAGCCTACCAGGCTCCTCTGTCCATGGGATTTTCCAGGCAAGAGTACTGGAGTGGGTTGCCATTGCCTTCTCCTAATATATAATGTAGTGTAAATGAAACCTTATTGTTATAATTATTATATACATTTTAAAAATATCATGCAGATAAGTTTGTGAAGCTGTCAGGGCTCATTAGCTGCAAGTCCATTGAAATTTATTGCTTTACTTTCTTCACTCAGAAACTAAGCACGTTTGCATTTTCATTCCTATTTCAAAGGTTTGAAAGTTTAAATAATTCTCATTGACAGTCCTGATTGAGAAGCATTATGTAAGACTGGAGAGACAGCACAGGCTAGAGGAAAATTCAGATCTGCTTTTAAAACCTATCTTGCTGAAAGACCTCTAGCTAGGATAAAAATTTCTTTGATAAGAGAATAACAACATCTAACTTACAGAATTGTTGGGATGATTAAATATAATAAAATATATGGAAATTANTATCCTTCATTTGGGCTTCCCAGGTGGCATTAGTGGTAAAAAACCTGCCTGCCAGTGCAGGAGATGTAAGATATATAATTTTGATCTCTGGGTCTGGAAGATCCCCTGGAAGAGGGCATGGCAATCCATTCCAGTATTGTTGTCTGCAGAATTCTATGGACAGAAGAGCCTGGTGGACTATAGTCCATAGGATTGCACAGAGTCGGACCCGGCTGAAGCGACTTTGGACACACACACGCATCCTTCATTTAAAGATATACTTGCCGTTGCTATGTAGCTAGGCAAAATTCAAGAAGCAATTTGTGACACATTAATGAATACTTCTCTGATAACCACCAAGTAGATGTACCCACTTCTTGCTTTTCATTCCCAGTCTCTTAGGTACCATTTCATGTTTTCATGTATAAAGGTTGATTGTCATTATCAGGTACATGCCTGTTTTTTTCACTGGATTATAAACTCCGTGAGGATAGCAGCTCCCTCTCAATTATGTCTTTATTCCTAAATGATTTCACAGTTACTGGCACATAGAACCCACTAAATATCTGTTGCATGAATGTGTGATTGCTTCTAAATATACTCAAGATATACTTTATTATACTAAAGAAATTATAGTGGAGATTAAAATATTTTATTCCTGACTATACACAAATTATGAGTCATAAAACTGATTTTAGATACAACTTATAAAGATTCCAAAGTAAAGTTATATATAGGTGCTTAATATGATCTCAGAAACCACTTTCTATCTATACTCTTGTATATAGAGCAACTGAAGTGTTTTAGGTGAACTTTTCAGCATTTTTTACCAAAAAAGATACATGTTTTGAATAACTTTTTTTTAGTGAATTTCAATTGTTTTTCGAGTGATGTCCAATTTTGAACAGATATATACTGTAAAGTCAGTTTTGTTTTTTGTCATATCTGACTAAAGTCATCGGTTAATCAGTTAGCTTGGAAAATCACATCAGTGCTAGAAATAGAGAACAGAGAAAAAAATGAAGCAATATAATTTTATAAAAATGAGCATTAATTTTCTGGGAACACTTACAGATGTTGAAAACAGGTACGACTTAAGTTCTGTGATATGATGCCTTAGTATTTGAAAGTCTTTTCTTAGAGCAGAAAATGCATCATTGTGCTAAAAATGTCATTATGGGACAAAGAAGGGGTGTGAATCCAGGATCATGACACACTTTACCCGTTTTCAGTTTTACCTAAAGTGTTTGGTTTATGGAGGGAAATACACAAGAGAAATTTCCAAGATGAGCTACCCATGGGTCTAAATTATGGGAGCACTGGGAGACATGAAAACACCTAAGGGAGAGAACTAAAGTCTGCAGAGACCTGAGGGTTTTTGTGATGGAAGTGTTCTGTATCTTGACCACAATGGCAGTCACACAAACATTTAAGTATGATACATTTTAAGGGAACTGAATATATATTCAAGTGCATGTAAAACTGGTGAAAACTTAAGGGGCTGGTGGATTGTATCTAAGTCAGTTTCCTGGATGTGTCATTGTACTATAGTCACAACAGATGTGGGGAAACATGGGTGATGATTATACAGGATCTCTCTGTACTATTTCTTACAACGGCATGTGCATTTATAATTATTTCCAAAAAGAACTTTAAAATGTTTGAGATTTTTGTTGTTGTTGTTGAAAATATGAATGTAAGCTTGAATCACTCATTATAAAAACAAAAATAACCAGTGAGTAGGAGAAAGAAGAGGGAGAAAATTTTAGATTGAGGATTGAAAACTGAGTATTTCTGGACAATGAGGATGAAGTCCTTCACTGATTCATCCATCCATGCATCTCTTCATCTACCTACTATTTCTGGAGTGCTATTGATGCTCTAGACCATGACCAGGATACCAGTGATAATATAGTATCTTCTTGAGAGGATGCCATCATTACAAGGAAGCAAATATGTATATTATACATTCAGTGAAGCATGGCTGATTCAGGAGTAGAAATGTAGAATAATAACAGGATGCACTGAAAGGGGGGGCGGTCAATATTCCCTGGAAAATGTGTACGTTAAGAGAACTTTCTCGAAAGAAACAAATTTTAAAGTGTTTATATTTCTAGGCAAATTTCCTTCCCTTTCTTTTAATCCCACCTCAAAGAAACCAGAGAAAGGCTGTCCAGAAAGAGCATTGTGAGCTCTGTATTTTCCTCTACAACTGTGCTTAGACTTCCTATTTGATGTATCTGTGTACTTACTTGTTGTTCCCATAGAATTGTGAAGGCCTCGTGTACCTTCCTCAGTGCTTAGGATGTACTGCTGCTGCTGAGTTGCTTCAGTTGTGTCCGACTCTGCGCGACCCCATAGACGGCAGCCCGCCAGGCTCCCCCGTCTCTGGCATTCTCCAGGCAAGAACACTGGAGTGGGTTGCCATTTCCTTCTCCAGTGCATGAAAGTGAAAAGTGAAAGTGAAGTCACTCAGTCGTGTCCGACTCAGGGACCCATGGACTGCAGCCTACCAGGCTCCTCCATCCATGGGATTTTCTAGGCAAGAGTCCTGGAGTGCGTTGCTATTGCCTTCTCCGGTAGGATGTACTAGATATGCAATAAATGTTGAATTAATGATTGAATGAAATCATATCCCTCACACACATGGGAGAAATAAATTATGTGCCAGAGAGAAGGATCCTGGCACAGTTTGTATTGAATGCTCAGCTGTAGTATCAGGATAGGTGCAGAGGCCTCAAGTAAGACTTCAAAATAAGAACAGAGTTTTGCAGATGAATAATCGCTGTTTCACGCTGATACCAAGGATCAAGCTCAGTGCCTTACAATTATTTCTTTTACTCCTTCCAAGAACTGTGTGGAGTGCATGCTTTCCAGCCTTTCCATTAAATTTTTCCCTATTCCCTTTGTTGCTTCCTAACAAGATATTACAAGTAGCAATACCTGTAGTAGAAAATCTCAAGAAGTAGATGCCCACCATGTGGAATGTGTGAGTATAGTTGAACATTGTACCAATCAGATGTTGCTGGAAATTCTTTTGGAATGTAGTAGTTCATTTTTTCTTAGTTTGGGGAAATGTGGCTTCTCTTTCCCTGGGAATATAAACTTTACTCAACTCAAATGAGGGCACAGTGCCTCTGTGTCTTGCATTCTTACATTGTAAAATGGAAGGAGAGGTGCCAGAAAAGGCCAGCCTTGGACTGGAGTCCCCACCCAGCCCCCATCTACCCTCCATGTGTCAGGGAGCATCATCAATTTCTACACTGTAAATCAGGGCCCCTATATCTTTCACTGGGTTGTTTGGAGACCCAAAGAGGATAATGGAAGGGATTTTTAATTACTGGCCTCTAGATTACTCTTATTTCAGAATAAAACTGAAAACAGCTACACATAGTTTACAAAGTTAAGAAGCAATAGAGAAGACAGCTCCCTCCCTCTAAAGACTTAGTTGGCAGCATGGCCTCATACCCAGTGTTAAGGAAACTGTGGTTGAATTGTACTTAAATACAAGCACACAATCACTTAGAGCCTCTTCCTTCAGGAAACCTTTTATGATAGACCCAGGCACCATTGAATCTTCCTAATCTGAGTTCTTCCAACATAAGCTATTCTCTTGGGACTGACCAAATGCTTCTCAGCCAAGTAGGACAGATTCAGATTAAAATATCCTTGAGGATACATATCCCATTGTACATATTTTTTTTTCCTCCTGCACTGCATGTAACATGATACCACTCAGACTGAAGGGATTGCCTTCATACTAATTCTCTTCAGTCATGTCCAACTCTTTGCTCCAACTCTTTGCAACCTTATGGACTGTAGCCCACCTGGCTCCTGACTCCATGTGATTCCCTAGGCAAGAATACTCGAGTGAGTTGCCATGCCCTCCTCCAGGGGATCTTTCAGACCCAGGGATTGAACTCATGTCTCTTTTGTCTTCTGCACTGGCAGGCAGGTTCTTTATCACTAGTGCCACCTGGGAATCCCCACTGAAGCGATTAGATATGTCTTTATCGCTTACCATGATTTTGCCTCTTCCTCAAGTACCATGACCTAGTGTGATATCTTTTCAAGTGCTTATTTAATTTTGAAAAGTGTTAGTTACTCAGTCATGTCCAACAATTTGTGATCCCATGGACTACAGCCTGCCAGGCTTCTCTGTCCGTGAGATTTCCCAAGCAAGAATCCTGGAGTGGGTAGACATTTCCTTCTTCAGGGGATCTCCCTGACCCAGGGATTGAACCCTGGTCTCCTATATTACACACAGATGTTTTAGTGTTTGAGCCAATATTTAATTTTATTCTGCTGGGAACAGAAGATGCTCATTTTCTTAAAAGTATGCATTTCCATTTTATTTTATTTTTTTGAAAACTTGGCATATGGCAGAAGATTTCCATATAGGATATGTAAACACTCCACCCTCAAGGAAGTGCAACATAGTTCCTAGGTGTGGGCAGTGTATAGGAATGTTCTACAATGAATTCAGTTTAGAAAGGGAAGACTTTGTAGTAGAGAACCTGACAAATGGAGTTCAAGGTCAACATCAGCAGTGATAAGCCATGTGGATAATATGTACCTTTGACACAATGTGATAAAAATAATATTTTACCACTATAGTTTTCCTCTCAAAAATCTCATGGCCCCAGTCTAATCATGAGAAAACATTATACAAATGTCAATTGAAGGGCATTCTGTAAAGTACCTGACCATACTCCTGAAAATTTCAAGGTCATTAAAAACAAGGAAAGTCTAAGAAACTCATAGCCAAAAGAAGCCTAAAGAGATGTGATAACTAAATGTAAAGTGATATCCTAATTGGGATTTTAGAAAAGAAAAGGGCCTTAGGGAAAATCTAAGGAAATCTGAATAAAGTATAAACTTTCGTTAATAAAAATAAGCAAATATAATAAATTGGATATCTTGATATGTTAGAACAGTATTTTGAAGTCAAAATGAAATTTGGTTAAATCTGAAGAAGGTCTATATTAAAGTCAATAGTAATGTACCCATGTTAATTTAATAGTTTTAGTAATATGTACCAAGGTTATGAAAGATACTAACATTAAGGGAGACTGAGTAAAAGATGTATGAAAGGTCTTTGTTCTAACTGTGCAATTTTTCTGTACATCTAAAATTATTCCGAATAAAGAAGTTTACTTAAAAACAAAGCAAAAATAAACAGCACATCTGTTTCACTCCTAGCACAGTTGGAAAACCCTCAGGAAAGATTAAATGGATGTGAATGTATCAACTACCTGGGGTTTTTCCATAAAGATTGAGAATGATTCTCAAGCTACCTGGTAGCTTAACTCCCAAGTGTCTGGGTCTAAATTATGCTAATTTATGATTTATGTCAAAGAGAGTTCCACCTGTGTTCTCTTCCAGGAGTTTTGCTGTTTCAGGTCTTTAATCCATTTCAAGTTTATTTTTATATATGGTGTACGGAAATATTTTAATCTCATTGTTTTATATGTAACTGTTTTATATGCTAAGCTGGAGTTTTCTTGGCATCATTGTTGAAGAGACTGTCTTTTCTCCATGGTATATTCTTGCCTTCTTTGTTGTAGCCTAGCAGACTGGAGGTGTGTGGGTTTATTTCTGGGCTTTCTATTCTGTTCTGTTGATCTGTGTGTCTTTTTTTGTGTCAGTGCTATGCAACATTTTTTTGGATCTATCTCCCAAGGCAGAGGAAATTAAAACCCCAATAAACAAATGGGCCCTAACTAAACTTAAAAGCTTTTGCACATCAAAGGAAACCATGGACAAAACAAAAAGATAATCTACAGAGTGGGATCATATATTTGCAAATTATATGACTGACAATGGGTTAATATCCAAAATATAGAAACAATGCATACAAATCAATGTTAAAAAAAAAACCCTAATCAAAAAACAGGCAGAAGACCTGAATAGACATTTTTCCAAAGACATGCAGATGGCTAACAGATACATGAAAAATGCTCACTAATGCTAATTATTAGAGAAATGGAAATCAAAACAATGATCTGTCACCTAACACCTATCAGGTTGACTATCATCAAAAAGTTTACAAATAACAAATGTTGCAGAGATGTGGAGAAAAGAGAACCCTGTACACCATATAAACTGGCACAGCTACTGTGGAAAACACAATAGAAGTTCTTTTTAAAAACTGACAATAGAACTACCATATTGAAGTGAAGTGAAGTGAATTCGCTCAGTTGTGTCCGACTCTTTGCGACCCCATGGATATAGCCCACCAGGCTCCTCCTTCCATGGAATTCTCCAGGCAAGAGTACTGGAGTGGGTTGCCATTTCCTTCTCCAGGGGATCTTCCTGACCCAGGGATCGAACCTGGGTCCCTTGCATTCCAGGCAGACGCTTTAACCTCTGAGCCACCAGGGAAGTACCATATGATCCAGCAATTCCGTTCCTGGGTGTATATCCAGATAAAAAATGAAAACACTAATTCTAAAAGATTCATGCATCCTAATGATTATTCCAGCACTATTTACAATAGCCTAGACATGAAAGCAGCAAGTATCCATCAATAGGTGAATGGATTAAGAATAAAATTCTGCCATTTGCAGTGAAGTGGATGGACCTAAAGTATATTATGCTTAGTGAAATATCAGATAGAAAAATACTATTATGATATGTATGATATCACTTATATATGGAATTTTGAAAAAAAAAAAAAACAAATGAAGGTACTTGCCAAACAGAAACAGACTCACAGACATAGAAAACAAACTATTGGTTACCAAACAGCAGAGGAGAGAGGGAGGGCAAGTTACAATACACGACTACAGATACAGACTATCACATATAAAATAGATAAGCAACAAGGATATGTTATATACCACAGGCAATTGTTGCCATTATCTTGTAATAAATTTTAATAAAATATAATCTGTAAAAATAATGAATCGCTATGCTATACATCTGAAACTAATATTTAATTAACTATACTTCCATAAATTAATATTGCTATATTACTATTATATAAAAAATAAATTATGCCTATTTTAAAAACTGCTTAATCCCTAGAGATGGTGTATTTCAACCTGGTTTTTAAGAAAAAAATCTCTCAGGATCCATTGTCCATCAATCTTGCTGGGATATTCTTATAACTTGTCTATTCAAAAACATTTATTTTGCTTGTACTATATCTTCTCAGCTCACTTGGATCATGATAATATAATTTATATTGTTATCAGTGTTTGGGCTTCCCTGGAGGCTCAGATGGTAAAGAATCTGCTTGCTAATGCAGGAAACCTGGGTTTGATCCTTGGGTTGGGAAGATCCCCTAGAAAAGGGGATGGCTACCCACTCCATTATTCTTGCGAGGAGAATCCATGTTTAAGAGAAGGAATGTTGAAAAGAGTGAAATAATTTCTCTGTAATGTCACCTATAATTTCCTAAAAGTTTAAGCGCTCTGAAAAAATATGGCAGAATTATGAAATGTTAGAGCTGAGAAGGCCTTAGAGAAACTCTAGCCCAGTGATTCTTGAACAGCAAACCTTACCACAATAATAAACAGTATGTGTCCCAACTCCCCATCACATGACTGATCTAGCCTTGCGCTCTTGACTCTCCTGGCATCATCGTCATAGTGCAACACTGCTGTTCATGAGCATGTCTTACTCATCTGCTATATTAAGGTGAGAAAAAAGTGAAGAACCTTAGGTCTGATCTAATCTCCTTTGGTAGATGAGAGAGTGGAAGCCCAGGGTGTCTGTATACTGTTTTTGAAAGTTATGTTGTATGCGGTTGATGAAGCTGGGACTAAACTGATGTTTCCTCAGTCCTGATCCAGGTTCAACATGTTTCCTTATCAAATGGTGATTTCAAGCTATGCTCATGGGAGGTATGAATTGAGAAGGGGTACATACTCTGAATTCTGACTGCTCTGTACTGCTTTGGCCTATTTCTTTGCCTATGTGAACCTGGGCTAGTTAAGCATTTGTGAGCCTTCTCTCCTCATCAGTAAGGTGTAAATGACAAACATCAGTGATTTAATCCATAGGGTAGTTGTGATGGAGGTAAATGTAAAGTTAGTCGATGTCCAACAGTTGCCATTCATCAGCTGCCACATGGAAGGGTGGATGATGTTCTTAGTCTAGGCTTTAGGCCCAATGAGGGAAGGCTTACTCCTTGGAAGGAAAGTTATGACCAACCTAGATAACATATTAAAAATCAGAGACATTTCTTTGCCAACAAAGGTCCGTCTAGTCAAGGCTATGGTTTTTCCAGTGGTCATGTATGGATGTGAGAGTTGGACTATAAAGAAAGCTGAGCACAGAAGAATTGATGCTTTTGAACTGTGGTGTTGGAGAAGACTCTTGAGAGTCCCTTGGACTGCAAGGAGATCCAACCAGTCCACTCTAAAGGAGATCAGTCCTAGGTGTTCACTGGAAGGACTGATGTTGAGGCTGAAACTCCAATACTTTGGCCACCTGATGCGAAGAGCTGACTCATTGGAAAAGACCCTGATACTGGGAAAGATTGAGGGCAGGAGGAGAAGGGGATGACAGAGGATGAGATGGTTGGATGGCATCACCGACTCAATGCACATGAGTTTGGGTGGACTCCGGGAGTTGGTGATGGACAGGGAAGCTTGGCGTGCTGCAGTTCATGGAGTTGCAAAGAGTCACAACTGAGCAACTGAACTGAACTGAACTGATTCATTTACTATTTTAATCATTCAAAAAGGCTTTTGCTATACCTAAAACCAAAACATTTTAAATGTAAACTATACTCCAATCAATTTTTTAAAGGCTTTTGCTCCCAAAAGTACATTTGAAAAATCACTGATATTTCCCTGTAACATTCATACTGTTTTCTCTGCCACACCTGTCACTAAGAAATTCCTGGAAATGTTCCTTCCTTCTCTTGTCTGTATAAGCACCTGCTGCACCAATGAATTCACAAAGCCTTCTGAGCTAAATGCTTATATTTTTGTATTGCTTCTTGTTTACATTCTGGTTTCTACTTCTGACTTCAGTCTCAAGAGATTCTCTTGCTTATATTTGACATCAAAAAGTAATGAGGAGCCATTTGCTTGCATCAAGAACAAGACAATATATGAAGAGTCTTAAAGAGGGGCTCTTGATTTTGGAAGCTTAAGTTGAACTGGCACAACACAGAGGGAATATGATTAATTTAGCTTAAATCAATATTTATTATCAGGTGTCTGCCTTATTACTGTACTTGTTATGTTATATTTGGAATGTCTGTGTACTTGTTTATTGCTCCCATGCGACTCCGAGGTTTATCACTGAAGACTGCCTCTTTCTTTATTTCACCTCACCATGCTTAGCACAGCAGTGGCCCTTCAACAAGTATTGATTACATCAGTGAATGATGACAGAGTCTGTTAGTCATAAAAAGCAATAAAACACAGACAGAAAAGAATTGCAGAGCAGCATGTGTATGATGCAAAGTTTTAGAGGGAATAACTGACCATCTTAGGAATAGTGGGTAGGGGGAGATGTGTCCAGAGGACTTCTGAGAAGGCATAATCTCTGATCTGGACTTTAAAATAATTACAATAATTTAGCATTTATAGTGAGCAAGTAACATGTCTAATAATCCTTATAAGATCTCTGTGTTAGATTGTATTATTATTCAATTACACACTTCTTCCTTTCCTAGTAAGAGGGCTCTACAACCCTCCCAGTTATTGTGTATCTTGTCTACTCCTTCTGAAACCACTTTCCCCATCCCGTTCACTTTAGGCTTAGCCACATGACTTGCCTTGGCCAGTGGGATATAAACAGATGTGACTATGCCCATCCAAGCAAACTCTTGAAGAACAATAGTATATTTCAGTTTGTTTCTTCTCAGCAATGAGAATGGGTGTGTTCAACATGATGTCTTCCCCTTCAGACTGGCTATTAGAATGAGAAGACACATGGAACAGAGCCATGTACAACTGCAGCTGACCCACAGACAGAAATGTGATATGACCAAGAGGTAAATTTTTGTTGCCTTAAGCCACTGAGATTTTGTAGAGAAATGTATTTTGTAAAAAGTTTACTAACACAGAATCCTATGAAGTACAGTCTATTGTAATCTCTATTTTCAGAAGACAAAATTGAGACAGAGAGGAGCTGTAACTTTCCCAACCACACATTTAGTAAAAAGGGAGATATATGACTTAAAACAAGGTGTGCTATGTTTTATGTTCTTCAAGATATATAGTCCAGATTTAAGAACTATGTTGTAGCAAGTCAGAGAAACATGGGACAATTTAGCATAAAAGCAAGCAATTTGGCATTAAGGGTCAAAAATTATAAAGATGATGAGCAATGGTGAGAGATGAGGCTAGGAAACAAGACAGGAGTGGGTTGAGTTCATGAATGGTCTTTATAAACATGTGAAGATGATCAACTTGTAAATCATAGACCAATGTCTAAATCAATTGAATGGCGTCTTATTCTAATATTTGTCTTAGTCTGCTCAAGTGACACAGAATACAACAGGCTGGGTGGTTTAACAGAAATGAATTTTTCACATTTCTGGAGCAACAAGTCCAAGATCAAAGTGCTAAAAAATTTACTTTCTGGGGAGACATCTCTTTTGGCTTAGAGATAGCCACCTTTATTCCTGTGTCTTCACATGCCCTTTTCTATATATATGTGAAGAGAGAGATAGAGAATTTCTGATGTCTCTCCCTTCTTTATTTGTAAGGGCCCAATATTACTGGTTTAGGGCCCCATCCCTATGACCTCAGTTCAGTTTAGTTCAGTTGCTCAGTTGTATCCAACTCTTTGCGACCCCATGAATTGCAGCACACCAGGCCTCCCTGTCCATCACCAACTCTCGGAGTTCACTCAAACTCATGTCCATTGAGTCGGTGATGCAATCGAGCCATCTCATCCTCTGTCGTCCCCTTCTCCTCCTGCTCCCAATCCCTCCCAACATCAACTTTTCCAATGAGTCAACACATTGCATGAGGTGGCCAGAGTACTGGAGTTTCAGCTTTAGCATCATTCCTTTCAAAGAACACCCAGACTTATCTCCTTCAGAATGGACTGGTTGGATCTCCTTGCAGTCCAAGGGACTCTCAAGAGTCTTCTCCAATACCACAGTTCAAAAGCATCAATTCTTCAGCACACGGCTTTCTTAACAGTCCAACTCTCACATCCATACATGATCACAAGAAAAACCATAGCCTTGACTAGACAGACCTTTGTAGACAAAGTAATGTTTCTGCTTTTCAATACGCTATCTACGTTGGTCATTACTTTCCTTCCAAGGAGTAAGCGTCTTTTAATTTCATGGCTGCAATCACCATCTGTAGTGATTTTGGAGCCCCCCAAAATAAAGCCTGACACTGTTTCCACTGTTTCTCCATCTATCTCCAATAAAGTGATGGGACCAGATGCCATGATCTTAGTTTTCTGAAGGTTGAGCTTTAAGCTAACTTTTTCACTCTCCTCTTTCACTTTCATCAAGAGGCTCTTTAGTTCCTCTTCACTTTCTGCCATAAGGGTAGTGTCATCTGCATATCTGAGGTTATTGATATTTCTCCCAGCAATCTTGATTCCAGCTTGTGTTTCTTCCAGCCTAGCGTTTCTCATGATGTACTCTGCATATACGTTAAATAAGCAGAGTGACAGTGTACAACCTTGACATAATCCTGTTCCTATTTGGAACCAGTCTGTTGTTCCATGTCCAGTTCTAACTGTTGCTTCCTGACCTGCATACAGATTTCTCAAGAGACAGGTCAGGTGGTCTGGTCTCTTTCAGAATTTTCCACAGTTTGTTGTGATCCACACAGTCAAAGGATTTGTCATAGTCAATAAAGCAGAAATAGATATTTTTCTGGAATTCTCTTGCTTTTTCAATAATCCAGTGGATGTGGGCAATTTGATATCTGGTTCCTCTGCCTTTTCCATAACCAGCTTGAACATCTGAAAGTTCATGGTTCACGTATTACTAAAGCTTGGCTTGGAGAATTTTGAGCATTATTTTACTAGCATGTGAGATGAGTGCAGTTGTGTGGTAGTTTGAGCATTCTTTGGCATTGCCTTTCTTTGGAATTGGAATGAAACTGACATTTTCCAGTCCTGTGGCCACTGCTGTGTTTTCCAAATTTTCTGGCATATTGAGTGCAGCACTTTCACAGCATCATCTTTCAGAATTTGAAAGACCTCAGCTGGAATTCCATCACCTCCACTAGCTTTGTTCATAGTGATGATTTCTAAGGCCCACTTGACTTCACATTCCAGGATGTCTGGCTCTAGATTAGTGATCACATCATCGTGATTATCTGGGTCGTGAACATCTTTTTTGTACAGTTCTTCTGTGTATTCTTACCACCTCTTCTTAATATCTTCTGCTTCTGTTATGTCCAGACCATTTCTGTCCTTTGTCGAGCCCATCTTTGCATGAAATGTTCCCTTGGTATCTCTAATTCTTGAAGAGATCTCTAGTCTTTCCCGTTCTGTTGTTTTCCTCTATTTCTTTGCATTGATCGCTGAAGAAAGCTTTCTTATTTATTCTTGCTTTTCTTTGGAACTTTCCATTCAGATGCTTATATCTTTCCTTTGCTTCTCTTCTTTTCACAGCTACTTGTAAGGCCTCCCCAGATAGCCATTTTGCTTTTTTGCATTTCTTTTCCATGGGGATGGTCTTGATCCCTGTCTCCTGTACAATGTCATGAACCTCATTCCATAGTTCATCAGGCAATCTATCTATCAGATCTAATCCCTTAAACCTATTTCTCACTTCCACTGTATAATCATATGGGATTTGATTTAGGTCATACCTGAATGGTCTAGCGGTTTTCCCTACTTTCTTCAATTTAAGTCTGAATTTGGCAATAAGGAGTTCATGATCTGAGTCACAGTCAGCTCCCTGTTTTGTTTCTGTTGACTGTATAGAGCTTCTCCATCTTTGGCTGCAAAGAATATAATCAATCTGATTTCGTTGTTGACCATTTGGTGATGTCCATGTGTAGAGTCTTCTCTTGTGTTGTTGGAAGAGGGTGTTTGCTATGACCAGTGCGTTCTCTTGGCAAAACTCTATTAAGCTTGGCCCTGCTTCATTTCATATTCCAAGGCCAAATTTGCCTGTTACTCCATGTGTTTCTTAACTTCCTACTTTTGCATTCCAGTCTCCTAATGAAAAGGACATCTTTTTTAGGTGTTAGTTCTAAAAGGTCTTGTAGATCTTCATAGAACCGTTCAATTTCAGCTTCTTCAGCGTTACTGGTTGGGGCATAGACTTGGATTACTGTGATATTGAATGGTTTGCCTTGGAAAAGAACAGAGATCATTCTGTTGTTTTTGAGACTGCATCCATGGACTGCATATGAAGTCAATGTCGGCCTTAGAAAACCTCACTACAAACAAAGCTAGTAGAGGTGATGGAATTCCAGTTGAGCTATTTCAAATCCTGAAAGATGATGCTGTGAAAACACTGCACTCAATATGCCAGCAAATTTGAAAAACTCAGCAGTGGCCACAGGACTGGTCACAGCCACCACTCCTTGGATGTGGGGTCCTATGACCTCATTTAACCTTAATTACCTCCATAAAGGCCCTCTTTCCCTCTTTCTTGGAGTTCAGGTTTTTCAGCTGGTGCTAGTAGTAAAGAATCTGCCTGCCAGTACAGGAGACCCAAAAGACATAGGTTCATTCTCTGGGTTGTGATGATTCCCTGGAGGAGGAAATTGTCACCCACTCCAGTATTCCTGTCTGGAAAATTCCATGAACAGAGGAGCCTACAATCTTCTGTCCTATATCTAGTACTATAGCCTACTGCAGGCCTCAGTCCGTGGGGTCCCAAAGAGTCAGACATAACTGAGTGATTGGGCACATACACTGGGAGTTAGGGCTTCAACATAGATATTTTGTCCATACAATATGCAAGTCCAGAGGACATGTATTGTTGATGTAATTATTTTGGAACACTTATATGCAGAGTATATCATGAGAAACGCTGGACTGGAAGAAACACAAGCTGGAATCAAGATTGCCGGGAGTAATATCAATAACCCTAGATATGCAGATGACACCACACTTATGGCAAAAAGTGAAGAGGAACTAAAAAGCCTCTTGATGAAAGTGAAAAAGGAGAGTGAAAAAATTGGCTTAAAGCTCAGCATTCAGAAAACAAAGATCATGGCATCCAGTCCCATCATTTCATGGGAAATAGATGGGGAAACAGTGGAAACAGTGTCAGACTTTATTTTTTGGGCTCCAAAATCACCGCAGATGGTGACTGTAGCCATGAAATTAAAAGAGGCTTACTCCTTGGAAGGAAAGCTATGATCAACCTAGATAACATATTCAAAAGCAGAGACATTACTTTGCCGACTAAGGTCAGTCTAGTCAAGGCTATGGTTTTTCCAGCAGTCATGAATGGATGTGAGAGTTGGACTGTGAAGGAGGCTGAGCACCGAAGAATTGATGCGTTTGAACTGTGGTGTTGGAGAAGACTCTTGAGAGTCCCTTGGACTGCAAGGAGATCCAACCAGTCCATTCTGAAGGAGATCAGCCCTGGGCTTTCTTTGGAAGGACTGATGCTAAAGCTGAAACTCCAGTACTTTGGCCACCTCCTGCAAAGAGTTGACTCACTGGTAAAGACTTTGATGCTGGGAGGGATTGGGGGCAGGAGGAGAAGGGGACGACAGAGGATGAGATGGCTGGATGGCATCACCGACTCGATGGACAAAAATCTGAGTGAACTCCAGGAGTTGGTGATGGACAGGGAGGCTTGGTGTGCTGCAATTCATGGTGTCGCAAAGAGTCGGACATGGCTGAGTGACTGAACTGAATTAAGTGGTCTGTGATGATCTATATTAGGTGCTATAATTTAGGCTGATAATAAAACATGGATATACAACCTCTTGCTATGACCAGTGAGTTCTCTTGGCAAATTCTATTATCCATTGCCTTGCTTCATTCCATATTCCAAGGCCAAATTTACCTGTTACCCCAGGTATTTCTTGACTTCTTACTTTTGCATTCCAGTCCCCTATATTGAAAAGGGCATCTTGTTCAGGTGTCAGTTCTAAAACATCTTGTAGGTCTTCATAGAACCGTTCAGCTTCTTCAGCATTACTGGTTGGGGCATAGACTTGGATTACTATGATACTGAATGGTTTGCCTTGGAAAAGAACAGAGATCATTCTGTTATTTTTGAGAATGCATTCAAGGACTGCATATGAAGTCAGTGTGGGCCTTAGAAAACATCACTACAAACAAAGCTAGTGGAGGTGATGAAATTCCACTTGAGCTATTTCAAATCCTGAAGATGATGCTGTGAAAGTGCTGCACTCAATATGCCAGCAAATTTGGAAAACTCAGCAGTGGCCACAGGACTGGAAAATGTCAGTTTTCATTCCAATTCCAAAGAAAGGCAATACAAAAGAATGCTCAAATTACCACACAATTGCACCCATCTCACACTCTAATAAAGTAATGCTCAAAATTCTCCAAGTCAGGCTTCAGCAATATGTGAACTGTGAACTTCCAGATGTTCAAGCTGGTTTTAGAAAAAGCAAAGGAACTGGAGGTCAAATTGCCAGTATCTGCTGTATCATCAAAAAAGCAAGAGAATTCCAGAAAAGCATCTATTTATGCTTTATTGACTATGCCAAAGCCTTTGACTGTGTGGATCACAATAAACTGTGGAAAATTCTGAAAGAGATGGGAATACCAGACCACCTGACCTGCCTCTTGAGAAATCTGTATGCAGGTCAGGAAGCAACAGTTAGAACTGGACATGGAACAACAGACTGGTTCCAAATAGGAAAAGGAGTACGTCAAGGCTGTATATTGTCACCCTGCTTATTTAACTTCTATGCGGAGTACATCATGAGAAACGCTGGGCTGGAAGGAACACAAGCTGGAATCAAGATTGCCGGGAGCAATATCAATCACCTCATATATGCAGATGACACAACCCTTACAGCAGAAAGTGAAGAGGAGCTAAAAAGCCTCTTGATGAAAGTGAAAGAGGAGAGTACAAAAGTTGGCTTAAAGCTCAACATTCAGAAAACAAAGATCATGGCATCCAGTCCCATCACTTCATGGGAAATAGATGGGGAAACAGTGGAAAGAGTGTCAGACTTTATTTTGGGAGGGCTCCAAAATCACTGCAGATGGTGATTGCAGCCATGAAATTAAAAGACGCTTACTCCTTGGAAGGAAAGTCATGATGAACCTAGATAGCATATTGAAAAACAGAGACTTACTTTGCCAACAAAGTTTTGTCTAGTCAAGGCTATGGTTTTTCCTGTGGTCATATATGGATGTGAGAGTTGGACTGTGAAGAAAGCTGAGCACCGAAGAATTGATGCTCTTGAACTGTAGTGTTGGAGAAGACTCTTGAGAGTCCCTTGGACTGCAAGGAGATCCAACCAGTCCATCCTAAAGGAGACCAGTCCTGGGTGTTTTGGAAGGACTGATGCTAAAGCTGAAACTCCAGTATTTTGGCCACCTCATGCAAAGAGTTGACTCATTGGATAAGACCCTGATGCTGGGAGGGATTGGGGGCAGGAGGAGAAGGGGACGACAGAGGATGAGATGCCTGGATGGCATCACCGACTCCATGCACATGAGTTTGAGTGAACTCCGAGAGTTCGTGATGGACAGGGAGGCCTGGAGTGTTGCGATTCATGGGGTTGCAAAGAGTCAGACACGAGTGAGCGACTGAGCTGAACTCATACAAACTCTTTGTATGTTTTTATCCTGCACCAATCATCTCAGTATGTAGAACTATATTGTAAAGTAATTAGCCTCCAATTAAAATGAATAAATTTCTATTTCGTTTTTTAAAAAGAAAAGAGACCATGGCCAAGGTCACATGAGTAACCACATAGGGGCTAAATAACAATCTTCTGACTCCCGATGGGTTCCTGCTATCAAAGTTCATCCTGGTATAGGAAAATAAAATTTTTGTACCTAAGATTCCTGCAAAGTGCTGACTCTTTCAACATCCAGATCTCTAACCTTGACTTTTCAATTATCTGCTTCGTTTTCTCTGGTAACTAGCTTCTAGGAGTCCTAAATCTGCATCCCATCTACTTCATCCCATCACTCTCTGCTGTCACATTTCCATGCAGATGCCTGCCCTAGGTGATTCTGCTTCCAAAGAGAGTAAATGAGACACTGTGTGCATCGGAGGAGCTAACCTAGTAATTTACTGAAGTGTGGGGGAAAAAAAGGAGACTAGAAAACACTAATGCAGGTTATTCTAATAATACACTTTAAATTTTTCCTTTCATTTAATTATCACATGTTTCACAATGAGGACAGATGTTGTTCCTCTGAAACTATTCAAATTTCATACAAGGACAACACTATTCCCAAATATAAACAACTATTAAGGCATTAGTTGTGAATGTCCTGGCTATATAGTCATCTACCCATGTACCTTTCAGACAGGTGGAATTTCTCTACTGCTACTGCTAAGTCTCTTCAGTCGTGTCCGACTCTGTGCGACCCCATAGATGGCAGCCCACCAGGATCCGCCGTCCCTGGGATTCTCCAGGAAAGAACACTGGAGTGGATTGCCATTTCCTTCTCCAATGCATGAAAGTGAAAGTGAAGTCACTCAGTCGTGTCTGACTCTTAGCGACCCCATGGACTCCAGCCTACCAGGCTCCTCAACCCATGGAATTTTCCAGGCAAGAGTACTGGAGTGGGGTGCCATTGCCTTCTCTGAATTTCTCTACAAGAAGGTCCATATATTTAATCAATGATCCAATTTTGTCTGTAGACAAACCTTAGATTTATAGAGTTGCTGTGGCTCCAATACTACAATTGTGGTTGTTTAATTTCTGAGTCGTGTCTGACACTTTTGTGAACTCATAGACCGTAGTCTGCCAGGTTCCTCTGACAATGGAGCTGTCATTAAAGAAACTTACATGAGAATGGGAGCTTTCTAAAAACTGTAGATATTTCCATATTCCACTCATTAAGGTAATGTTATTTACCGACTCTTGCGACCTTGTGGACTCTAGTCCACCAGGCTCCTCTGTCCAAGGAATTCTCCAGGCAAGAATACTGGAGTGGGGTCCATGCCCTTCTCCAGGGGATTTTCCTGATGCAGGGATTGAACTCTGGCCTCCCACACTGCAGGCAGGTTCTTTACCATTTGAACCACCAGGGAAGCTCTCTCAAAAAGATAACTGGTTTATGTTCCTGTTAGTCTCCCTTGTACTTACTTTTTATTTTCAGTTCAGTTCAGTCACTCAGTCATGTCCAACTCTTTGCCACCCCATGGACAGCAGCATGCCAGGCTTCTCTGTCCATCAGCAACTCCCAGAGCTTACTTAAACTCATGCTCATGCTTTTTAATATGCTCTCTAGGTTGGTCATAGCTTTTCTTCCAAGGAGTAAGCATCTTTTAATTGCGTGGCTGCTGTCAGCATCTGCAGTGATTTTGGAGCCTCCAAAATATAACGTCTGCCACTGTTTCCATTGTTTTCCAATCTATTTGCCATGAAGTGATGGAACCAGATGCCATGATCTTAGTTTTCTGAATGTTGAACTTTAACCTAGCTTATTCACTCTCCTCTTTCACTTTCATCAAGAGGCTCTTTAGTTCTTTGCTTTCTGCCATAGGGGTGGTGTCATCTGTGCATCTGAGGTTATTGATATTTCCTCCAGCAATCTTGATTCCAGCTTGTGCTTCATCCAGGCCAGCATTTCACATCTTTAGTTTGATTCTCATGAAATATTCAATTGTCATCTGAATACATACTCTGGGGGAGGAAGTTTCTAAAGTTAGAAA
The DNA here is from genome assembly GCA_006410935.1 of Redunca redunca. Lineage (NCBI taxonomy): Eukaryota > Metazoa > Chordata > Mammalia > Artiodactyla > Bovidae > Redunca > Redunca redunca. The sequence continues at coordinate 44,088 of SJYQ01001103.1, read as the reverse complement.
GAGATGAATGATTTTACTTCCAAAATCTTGAAATCAATTCTAAAGTCCAAATCCTGAAATAAGACAAAAGCACTGTTGAAGTCTACAACTAATTTTAGACTACATTCCTTCAGAATATTGACTGACCTGAGTTATCACATTGCTCTCCCTTATTTTACACTCTATTGGCTTGCTTCTTATTTGTGGGCCATGAACAATTGCAAATCTCTCTTAAAGGGCCCCTTAACATTCTATTCTGTTGGAAACACTAGTACATTCTGTCCCTCCCTTTATATACCAGCTGTTCTACCAAACCACTGTATCCACCTCCTGAATTCCCACTGATTTTTGTTCATCTGTGGTTTGACTTTGCCTCCACAGAAACAACATTCTGAAAATGCCATCAGTGGTTTGTAATTGCTGAATCTGTGGGGTTCTTGTCAGTTTTCATCCCCTTCCTCTCTAATGGGCTCAATGCCACTGGCTACTCTTGAATCAGTGTGATTCAGGAGTGAATGAATGAATTCACTGATTCATTCAGGACTGAATGAATTCAGTCCTGATTCATTCTTTCCATGGTTTACAAATCTTCTGGTCGAGGCTCCTGTTTTCTCTGGCATTGTTTGTAAGCTTATTTGCTGAGTCTTCTTCTAATTTTGATATTACATAGGGCTCTGTCTTGGCATATTTTTCCCCTTCAGTCTCCCAACTGACCCCTCTGCTATAGTTTGAAACTCAGACAAATGCTGAAGATTCTCAAATCTGTTTTCTCAGCCCAGACTCCTTAAACTCCAGACCTATATATCCAGCTGCCTAGGATATACTTCAATTTAGGAACTGCATTGAATCCCAGATCTGCTTATCCAGATGAGATGTCCACTGTTCCTCAAGTCTGCTGTTCCCCTGTGTCCCCTATCTGTGGTGACTGTCACTAAGAAGCAACTAGCCATCTCACCAGAGGCTCAAGAGTTGTCCTGGAAATCTCTGTCTCTCTTACATTCCTCTATAACCAATCCAAGCAGTTTGTTAAACCTTGGGATTCTTGTATACAGGTATGACCATCTCTTGCTTTCTTAATATAATAATAACTTTCTAACTAGTCTCCCTCCCTCCCTTCCTCTGTCTCTCTTCTACTCATAGACATCACTCCTGCTGTGGCATAGCTTGACCTTCATAATACAAATCCATCATGCTCCTAGTTAATTTCATTCAGGTGTCTCATATTCAAAGTACCCCTTAATGTAGACCATGCCCTATTTGAAGCTTCCTCTCTTGCATCATTGGTCCCATCTAATTAGTTGCAGTTTCTTATTACACATAAATGTCTCACTTAATATGTGTGATAATGTCACTGTTTTTATCAGAGACACCCTACTCTTATACCAATCTTCTTGGCTAACCGTCAACTTTCAAGGCACTTTGTACTGCTTTTATGTCATCTCTTCTGTATCACATTTGATGATTTTACCACTTCAGCTGGAAACTGATCTTGTTTCCTCATGGCAACCTATATATTTATCAGTGCATCTATCATGTTGATTGAAAAAAATATGTTTATGCTTTAATCTTCTCCTGAGTTCTATGTATTTTCATCATCACCTAAGCATGATACCTCAGTTCAGTTCAGTTGCTCAGTCGTGTCCGACTCTTTGCGACCCCATGAATCGCAGCACGCCAGGCCTCCCTGTCCATCACCATCTCCCGGAGTTCACTCAGACTTACATCCATTGAGTCACTGATGCCATCCCGCCATCTCATCTTCGGTCATCCCCTTCTCCAGCCCCCAATCCCTCCCAGAATCAGGGTCTTTTCCAATGAGTTAACTCTTCGCATGAGGTGGCCAAAGTACTGGAGTTTCAGCTTTAGCATCAGTCCTTCCAAAGAAATCCCGGGGCTGATCTCCTTCAGAATGGACTGGTTGGATCTCCTTGCAGTCCAAGGGACTCTCAAGAGTCTTCTCCAACACCACAGTTCAAAAGCATCAATTCTTTGGCGCTCAGCCTTCTTCACAATCCAACTCTCTCATCCATACATGACCACTGGGAAAACCATAGCCTTGACTAGACGGACCTTAGTCAGCGAAGTAATGTCTCTGTTTTTGAATATGCTATCTAGGTTGGTCATGACTTTCCTTCCAAGGAGTAAGCATCTTTTAATTTCATGGCTGCAGTTGCAGTGATTTTGGAGCCCCCAAAAATAAAGTCTGATACTGTTTCCATTGTTTCCCCATCTGTTTCCCATGAAGTGATGGGACCAGATGCCATGATCTTTGTTTTCTGAATGTTGAGCTTTAAGCCAACTTTTGTACTCTCCTCTTTCACTTTCATCAAGAGGTTTTAGTTCCTCTTCACTTTCTGCCATAAGGGTGGTGTCATCTGCATATCTGAGGTGATTGATATTTCTCCTGGCAATCTTGATTCCAGCTTGTGCTTCTTCCAGCCCAGCGTTTCTCATGATGTACTCTGCATAGAAGTTAAATAAGCAGGGTGACAATATACAGCCTTGACGGACTCCTTTTCCTATTTGAAACCAGTCTGTTGTTCCATGTCCAGTTATAACTGTTGCTTCCTGACCTGCATATAGGTTTCTCAAGAAGCAAGTCAGGTGGTCTGGTATTCTCATCTCTTTCAGAATTTTCCACAGTTTATTGTGATCCACACAAAGGCTTTGGCATAGTCAATAAAGCAGAAATAGATGTTTTTCTGGAACTCTCTTGCTTTTTCCATGATCCAGCAGATGTTGGCAATTTGATCTCTGGTTCCTCTGCCTTTTCCATAACCAGCTTGAACATCTGGAAGTTCATGGTTCACGTATTGCTGAAGCCTGGCTTGGAGAATTTTGAGCTTTACTTTACTAGCATATGAGATGGGTGCAATTGTGTG
>SJYQ01001103.1:19128-30706 GCA_006410935.1 Redunca redunca | reverse complement strand
CTAAGGTCCATCTAGTCAAGGCTATGGTTTTTCCAGTAGTCATGTATGGATGTGAGAGTTGGACTGTGAAGAAGGCTGAGCGCCGAAGAATTGATGCTTTTGAACTGTGGTGTTGGAGAAGACTCTTGAGAATCCCTTGGACTGCAAGGAGATTCAACCAGTCCATTATGAAGGAGATCAGCCCTGGGATTCCTTTGGAAGGAATGATGCTAAAGCTGAAACTCCAGTACTTTGGCCACCTCATGCAAAGAGTTGACTCATTGGAAAAGACTCTGATGCTGGGAGGGATTGGGGGCAGGAGGAGAAGGGGACGACAGAGGATGAGATGGCTGGATGGCATCACTGACTCGATGGATGTGAGTCTGAGTGAACTCCGGGAGTTGGTGATGGACAGGGAGGTCTGGCATGCTGCGATTCATGGGGTCGCAAAGAGTCGGACACGACTGAGCGACTGAACTGAACTGAACTGACTGATAGCTTCTTTAAAGCTGTCTTGCAACAAGGATGAGTCCAGTTCTATTGTAACCAGGGCTGATTATATTTTCTTACAGAATGCAGTCATAATATCCCATTTATATACCTTTCTGGCAAATTGTTTAGCTGTATTTGCCTCTTAAATGCTATCCACTTAGTGGACAGTTTGAACATCCAAATTTTATGAAAATGAGTGATTTCCTTAACCATAGACAATTTTTCTGCTAGGCTGATTTGTTAAGGCATTTTAAAAGGTTCTAACTCAGGTTATTTTCCTTCCTCCAGTGATTGATTGGTAATGGTTGAAAATAAAATTAGAAAGTGTACCCCAACTGTGAAATGACTCATAAGGAAGGTTCAAAGTGTTCTATTTTGAGAATTTCTTTCATTAGGAAAGTGGTTTATTCCTTTAAAATATCTTGGATGAAATGTCCAACCCACTTAGAATGATCTAATGTTAGAGCTAGAAGGGACTTGAGCTGTACTTTCTACAAGCATCTTTTAATAGATGTGAAATTTGAGGTCCTAAGATATTTTTCTGACTAGAGAAGGGGAAGAAATTCAATCCTACAGTATTGGAAATTCTTTATTAATAATCACTTTTACATTTGTATATTTTAAAGTTGCAAAGCACTGTTTTTTTGCATAATACTTAGTTTCATAAGCATCACCAGCCAGTGAGGAAGTTAAGACCATTATAAATATCTTGTTTTATGTTGAAAAGATGAATGTTAACAAAGTCAAGAAGGGAATAAAGACTTTCTCCGTCAAACCAGTGTTATTTCTATTCATTGATCTGCCTTAGATTTTTAATTTTCATTATAAAAAAGGAATAAAATATTTGGTCCTATAGTTATTTTTATCCATTTTCCATCACATTGCTCCTCTTTCCAAGAAAATTATTATCAAGAGTGAGAGACAAAAATGATTTTAGAAGGGACAGATCTGATCTTAAAACACTAAAACCAAAGCCCAGATATATTTGTAGGTTTCTTTCCATATTTGTTAGCTGAATGATAGGTAAGGAAAGGAGTCTGGGACAATTCTAGTGATAAAAGTTGAGTCTTGCATATGTGACAAGTTGTTGGATTTCATAAGGGAAAGAAAGGGTTTGGCCCCACTCTATGACCTAACTGAAATTTCGTGAATTCACCAGATCATCACCCTCATGAGAAATGGCTGTTGTGTGCTTAGGCATCTCTGCTTGACAGGATTCTTTAGAAACAGAACAGCTATGGACTGCTTCAACTTCTTTCTAATATTTTGAAGAAGATGGTCATAAAAAGTTATTAATTAATAACTCATAAAAGATCATTAATTCCATAAATAGAATATGTGAAGTAAGACCACAGTCATCGGTTAACTGAGCATAGATTATAGAAGACCGCACCGAGCCATGGCATGTCAATATTAGGTGCTTAACAGGTATTATAAGAAGTAAAAAGGAAGGCAAACTTGAATGGGAAGAGAGCTTTTCCAAGTCAGATTGGAAATCACTTTCAATGCAGCACAAATCCTGCAGCATTATGGCTAAGTAAAGAAGGAAGAAAAAGGAGTTACCACTCCTGTGAAGGATAGGAAAGGCTTTTATCCACAGCCTCTCCAACCACAGTCAAGCTGTGATGTATAAGCAGTGGATTGCTGATTCACCTACTCATTCTAGAAAGCTCATATTTCCTCCCGGTCTAGAAAGACTGGGTTGACAGCATCAGATACCAGTGGATCAGAGCCCCAGGAATCCTCCCCAGGTTCTGAGGGAGAGGCCAGCAAGGAAGAAGGGCTCCAAATCTTATGCTGCCATGACTAAGGGGATGCCTGTCAAACTATTTCAATTTACGAAGTATTTTGTTTACTCTCTTATGCAACTTGAAGAACAATCATATGTTGAAGTAGCCAAAGGAAATATGACTTTATAAGTGGAAAATATGAAAATTACTCACAATAAATAATTTCCCCAGGGCCGTATTGAGTGTCAGGATGACATTAGGCCCAGGTACTTTAACTCATCATTTATGAGTTTTACCATCATCTAATAGATTTCTCTCATTTCAAGCATAAGTTTCTGTGTTATTACCCATCCATTTACCATTCAATATCTTGTACCCTGGGCCAGGCATAGGTAAGTCTTCTTCACTTGGTACTGAGGAGTGAGCTGTTTAAGTTCTCCTGACATTCCACAGAAGAGAGAATTTCCAATGAAATTCTCTTTTCACCTTTTTTTTTCTTAATTATCTCTTATATAATTATTAGTGGACTGGTTTGCCCATTTCTGGATGCATAAGAATCAGAGATATATGTCAGAATGCTGACCTCAGGAAGACCAAATTGACCTGTTCTCCAAGGAGAATATAAACAGACACAACTTGGTTGAAAACAGATTTTGCTATAAATTATTAGGGGCTAAAATAAATTTTTTTCCTGAGGATATTATTAACAGAGGAAAAATCAATATTCCTTTTCCTACTTTCTATTCTCAGCCCATAAATAGGGAGTTCAGACTCATATGCAACTACTTTTGTGCTTCTATCCAAGGGAGGAGGAGTGATGCTTAGAAAATAATACCCTAAAATTTACTGGAGTACTTTTCAATGGATCAATAGCATTTTCCTAAATGCTTTAATCTATCTCTTCCCCTTTGTCTTTTTGCTTTGAGTGTCAATGTTCAAATACATTCTGTCTCCATATTTTGAAAGCACTTAATGTACTGATTATCATCAGTTTGTGGGAGAAGTGAAAAGTTAAACATCCCCTGGCCCAAGCCATGTTTCCTTACTCATCTTTTACTGGGAAGCCATGGCATAAAGTTTTTAGAGTTCTTATAGTGATTAGTAAATTAGTACTTTCTCCCACTTGTTGAGAGATAATTTACATGCTTATTAACTCAAGGTATTGTATTTAAGAAAAAGAATTTAGACTTATGTCCCTGAAACAATTACAGAAAAGCCAAGTTGCCTACAATCCTCTTATAAGTATCCATATCTAGTGTAAAATTGTGACAAGTTACCTTGGAACCTCAGAAAGAAAGAAAGTGCGGTGAAAGTGTTAGTGGACTCTGACTCTTTGCGATCCCATGGATCATAGTCCTCCAGGCTCCTCTGTCCATGGAATCCTCCAGGCAAGAATACTGGAGTGGGTACCCATTCCCTTCTCCAGAGGATCTTCCTGACCTAGAGATCGAACCTGGGTCTCCCACACTGCAGGCAGATTCTTTACCATATGAGCCACCTCAGAAGTACGCGTTAAATAGAAAGAGAAATGAAGACAAAACAGGGAGAGCCAAGAAGTGAGAGAAGAGATTCCACTCAAGAAGTAAGTTTCATAATTACAAATGTATTGCCCACAGAATTGTGTTCAATTCAATCTTGATCCTATCAGGTGATGTTCTCCAGAGTCCTCTCTGGTGTGTAGTGAGGTGATTCACAAGGTGCTGGCTCTGAGTTTGTCTAGAAAGCAGTGGTATGGAAAGTCAGGGAAGAATAAAAGGGTTCAGTTCCAGACAGTCTCTCTGTTGAATGACTGGAGGGATAGGAATAGTATCTAGACATTTAGGGGATAAGAATAGCATGAAATAGACAATGTGTTAGAATCCAGATAAATGAGCTACAGTCAGGGCATGGACTCAAAATTTGTAGCTGTGAGATGGGTGACTACAAGTCTTCAGACTCTTACCTTGTCATTTGCTGTCTATGACTAAGGCCTTCTTTATTCTCATCTCTAAACTGAATATGCTATCCTATAAAACTGTTCTGAGGGTTACACATTACGTACAAAAAGCATCAACGGAGAGCAGGCTGTAAACAAGTGACCGCTGTGCTTGTTGCGGTTGTGATTGTTGATGTCGTCACTTTTTTATTCTTAACAATCATCACCTCATTCTTCTTATTATTAATGAATTCTCCACTCCTCTTTTCTAATTACAGAAGTCTGACCTCCTCAGACTAAGAAAGTTACTATAAATTGATCCCTAGTTACATTTACTATATTCAAGCCCTTGGCACTGACTTGAGGCTCTGAGTCATCCAAGAACTTCATCAAGATGCCACAGATGCTTTCTTTTTGGGTGAGAAGAGACTAGTGGAAGATTACATCCACCCCAGGGAGGGACCAGTCATGAAATGGTAGGCCCAGAGGGGTAAGCAAAAATGACCAAATGACCAACAATACCCAGGGCTGGGAGGGGAAAGGATGATTGCAAAATGCTTTTATCCCAGAGGCAGCAAAATACATGTTCAAGGGTCTTCTCAACACCATCATGGAACCATGAGCTAGCCAAAAACAACACAAAGAGTAGCCCAAATGGGCAGATGGGTATTAGATTAGGCTTTTGGTATTTCAGACCTACTTTGGTCAAAAAAGCTGAATGACAACACTCTTCTAATTGGGTAGATGAACCAAGAAGACATTTTTTTGAGAGTGGAGTGTGTTCTCAATTCTGCCATAAAGGTATAGCTTCCCAAAGAATAAAATCCTGTCTGCTTCCCTTTTTTGGCCTTCCTTTCCACTGTACTTTTACATTTGATTTTGTGATTAATATTCCTCTATACAATTAGCCTGAAAGCTAGGGGTTGTAGCTGCCTTTTCTCTATTATATCCCATCTGTTTCCAATACTTATTTGCCATATGAGGTTGGTCCAGGCACTCGCCTCGCCTGAAGCTATGCTTCCTAAAAATAAAAATTGAAATGAATCACCAGTCTATGTTTGATACAGGATACAGGATGCTTGGGGCTGGTGCACGGGGATGATCCAGAGAGATGATATGAGGTGGGAGGTGGGTGGGGGGTTCAGGATTGGGAACTCATGTACACCCGTGGTGGATTCATGTCAACGTACGGCAAATGTATGGCAAAACCAATACATTGTAAAGCAAAATAAAGTAAAAATAAAAATATAAAATTAAAAAAAATAAAAATTGAGGCATGATTGTTGTGATAATCAAATGAGATAGTATCTGTGACCGTCCCTGGAACTTACATAGCACTACTGAATACTTCTTTTCCATTCTCTGTTTTTCATTATATAAAAAATTATCCTAAATTAATATATGTTATGCAGTATACAAGAAGTTCCCAAGAATTACTGCACTGAATTCTACAATTCATAACAATTCTATAAAGTGTGCAGAGAAATTGATACTGCCCCTGTTTTATAATTTAGAAAATAGAGATCCTATATGTTTATATGTAGCCAGAATTATGAACATGCATCTTCTAGCTCATGGTTTAGTGTTTTTCCTGCTTAAAAAGAGCACTGCATAGCAGGAGTGCAGGAAATACTTTCTGTTCATGTTATAGTTAAGGAAATAGCAATTCAGGTCCCTCTGAGCCTGAGTTTTCTCATAAATGGTAAAGATTGAAACACATTTGTAGAGGATTGCTGCTGCTGCTGCTGTCGCTTCAGTCGTGTCCGACTCTGTGCGACCCCAGAGACGGCAGCCCACCAGGCTCCCCCGTCCCTGGGATTCTCCAGGTAAGAACACTGGAGTGGGTTGCCATTTCCTTCTGCAATGCATGAAAGTGAAAAGTGAAAGGGAAGTCGCTCAGTTGTGTCCGACTCTTAGCGACCCCATGGACTGCAGCCCACCAGGCTCCTCCGTCCATGGGATTTTCCAGGCAGGAGTACTGGAGTGGGGTGCCATTGCCTTCTCCTGTAGAGGATTAAATGATACAATATATGAAGATCCATATGGGTTTCAAATAGCAAGTGCTCATAAAATGTTAACATCTGATTGCTTGCTCATGAAGTTAAAAGATCACCATTTTTGCTTTGTTCACAGGTAAAAGCTGTGATGAATTTAGGATATATATATATACACACACACACACATACACATACACACATATCTCCTAATATGGCTTTGAGATAAGTTCACATTTAATTTGGAGGGAGAGAAATTGAGTGAGATCATTAAAAGAGAAGGCTTTGGGCTAAAATTCTGTCTCTGGCACTTAATATTGTAATTTTGCAAGACCTGCTTAACAGGAGACTTCATTTCCTTGTAATAAAAATATATTAAATTATTTAGCTTGACCCAAACAAGAACTGTATACATTTTATAAATGATGGCTATTACTACTATTACTGCAACTACCACTGCTACTATTTCATCATCACTAAAGCTGTCATGATAGTTTTCAATAGATGGAAGGAGCATTTGTTCCAAACATCACCGCCTTAAGCATTGCGTTAGTTTCCTAGGGCTGGTATACAAAGGACCCCAAACTATGTGGCGTAAAACAATAGAAATGTGAGGTTTCTCAGTTCAGGAGGCTGGAAGTCTGAAATTAAGTTGTTGGTTATGATTATCAGTGGCTCAAGGGGAGACTCTTTCTTTGCCTCTTCCAAATTCTGGTGTTGGCAGGTATTTTTTGTAGATATGTGACTCCAGTCCTTGCTTTTCTTGTCAAATGACCTTCTTCTCACTATGTCTTCATATTGTCTTCCCTCTCTGTGTGTCTATTTCTGTGGTCAAATATACCCTCTAAAGAGACTAGTCATATTGGATTGGGGCCAATGAGCTCATCTTAACTAATTGCACCAGTAATAACCTTATTTCTAAATGAGGTCACATTCTGAGATACTAACAGTTAGGACTTCAACATATCTTTTTGGGGATTCAATTCAACCCATAATGAGTACTCACGAGAAAAGTTTCAGTTTATTCTCAGTGATTTCAGCACTCAGATGATTTGAATATTGCTGGTAAAAAATCAAGGCTCTTCCTATGATACTGATTTCTGTACTTATGAAAATCAAACTGGATTTCTAGGAGGTTAATAAAAATCACAGAATGGAGCCCTCAGACTCCTACAAATAGCTATAGGAGATTTTTATGCAATTGTGCACAAATGAGAGAAACTGTCGGATCTTTATTCAGAAGAAATGTCTTGTCCCTTTTAAACTCTAGCTGATAGAAAACTTGCAATATGTGGATAGAAAAGATGCTGTCTAACTTTACACCTGACACCATCATCGGAAGCAAGCACAATTAACAGATTTTGAGGACAAATTGGGATCTGAGAGACTGAAAGTCAGCCAGAGACGACTGAGTTCAGCTCTTAGTTTTGAATGAGTCCCTGTTGCAAACATTCGGGGTCTACTGAACTGAGAAATGGGACAAGGCAACTGGAAATGTCAAACAGAGTTAATGCTATAAATTAAAAAAAGGTATTGTGAGAAGAGACTGTTCTTTACACTGGGGCAAAAAGGAGCCTAACAATTCATTCTCTATTCTCCCTGCCCCACGTCTACAAGTCACAGGAAGATACAGGTGATTATAAAACCAGCTGACCAGGAAGGGACAGGCAACTTGCAGACTCAGGTGAGTTGGAGAAAATTAATACTTTGTCCTTTTTCTATTCTGGCTATAGGCATAAAATCGATATTAATGAATTATTATTGCCCCTTAGACTTAGCCATTATAAATGTGGCTATAAATATTTCAGTGTATATCTATGAAAGATTAAAAAAATAACCACAAGACCTTGATCACACCTTAATGATTTTGATTAAAATTTCTTAATATCATTAAAGCTTCCCAAGTGGTGCTAGTAGTAAAGAATCCACCTGCCAATGCAGGAGATGCCAAAGATGCAGGCTCGATCCCTGGGCTGGGAAGATCCCCTGAAGGAGGAAATGGCAACCCACTTCTGTATTCTTGCCTGGAAAATTCCCTCGGCAGAGGAGCCATGTCAGCCACAGTCCATGGGGCCACAAAGAGTCAGACATCACTGAGAAACTGAGCACACACTTATATTTCTATAACTGCCGCGGAAGTCTATGAAGCTGGGGACTCTGGTAGGCAGAGTAATGAACCCCCTCCAACGTCTATATCCTGATCTCTGCAACATGGAAATACTGTACTTTTTTGGCCAATGGGACTTTGCCAATGTGATGAAGGGTCTTGAGACAGGGATATTGTTCTGGATTATCAGAATGGACACAATGTAGTTGCAAGTGTCTTCATAAGAAGGAGGCAAGATGGTAAAATTTTTCAGAAAAAAAAAATGTGACAATGGAATCAGAGGTTAGACAGATGCTCTTGGAAGATAGCAGAAGGGGTCCAGAAGCTAGGGATGGAGGTAACCTCCAGAAGCTGGAAAAGGCAGGGAAGTCAGTTCTCCTTTAGAAACATGGGAGGAATGCAACCATGATGACACCTTAATTTTAGTCTTCTGACTTGCAGACCTGGGAGAGAACATATTTGTGTTGTTTTAAACTACTAAGTTTATAGTAATTCGCTACTGCATCTATAGGATAACATCTATAGGATAATAGGGTCCTTGGGGAGATTGGTACATTTTAAGGATTAAATGGAAAACAAAACAAAACACAGGATTTAGTGACTCCATTTTGTTGTTGTTGTTTAGTCGCTAAGTCATGTCTGATTGTAACCCCATCAGATTGTAGCCCACCAGGCTCCCCTGCTCATTGAATTTCCTAGGCAGTAATACTGAAGCGAGCTTCCATTTCCTTCTCCAGGGGATCTTCCTGACCTAGGGATTGAATTCATGTCTCCTGCTTGGCAGGTGGATTCTTTACCACTGAGCCACCAGGGAAGCCCAGACTCAATTTTACACGCTTATTAAACAGAAAAATACTTTCTTCATTTAACCTCCTTTTTTTTAATTAACCCATTCATACACACTTTTTGAGAGCCAAAGAAGTTACCAGCGCTGTTCACTGTGTTTTTTTAGTTTAAGTCTAATGAGGGCTTCTGAGATATACAACAGATCTTTTTTTCTCCTATTTTTGGAACATTTGGATTATTTTATATCAATTTTTAAAATTGAAATATAGTTGATCTACAAAGTTGTGTTAGTTTCAGATGTACAGCAAAGTGATATATATATCACTTTGGGTTGCCATTTACTTCTCCAGTATGATATCATTACTATGATTGAGATATATATATATATATATATATATACACACACACACACACACACACACACACATATATATATACATATATATATCCATAACATTTTATGGAAAAAGTTGAACTTTTTGGCCAACCCAATGCACACACATATACACATTACTCCAAAATTCCTAATTTATCCCTCCCTGCCACTTCCCATTTACCTCTTAGTAACTACAGGGCTTTTTCTTATGAGTGTGAGTCTGCTTCTATTTCGTAAATAAGTTCATTTGTGTTGTATTTTAGATTCTATATATAAGCAATATCATATGGTATTTGTCTTTCTCTGTCTGACTTCATTTTGTATGACAATCTTTAGGTCCATCCATGTTGCTGCAATGAACATTCTTTTATTCTTTTTATGGCTGAGTAGTATTCTGTTATGTATATCTATAGCACATCTTTATCCATTTCTCTCTTGGACATTTAGGTTGCTTCCATGTCTTGGCTATTGTAAACAGTGCTGAAACAAACACTGGAATGTGTGTCTTTTTGCATTACGGTTTTCTCTGGATACATGTACCAAAGACTTCTGAATCATCACAGAAGTAGACACTGGACAGGAGAGTGGGCTCTGAGTGGGAGACCCCTTTGACAAAAGAAGTCTTAAGGGGCTGCAGCAAGACTCATGAAAAAGGAAGCAGGACTGGGTCTAAAGTTTATCAAAGACAGGAAGGCAGCTTCAGGCTTGTGTCTGGTCCCCTGTGTAGGGAAACTGAGGAATCAGGAGAGACACTCTATCTAGAAATCAAGGCAGTATTGCTAGCCCTTTCCTTACACTATCTCTCAGGTCCTTGTAGGAGGGTGGGGAACAGAGGAATCAAAAAAACGTGCCTCAAGAAAGAAATGATTTGTGCTTGGGCACAGAGAAAGGACTTGTTTGGAGAACTCAGATCCTCCTGGCTCCTGGATCAAAACTACCCCTCCCCCCACCACACACCCCCAACTTCACAGCTTCCAAACAAAAAGCACTTGGTACACATAATTCAGAGGTTATAATGGGTCTAGTTGATTTTTTGGCTTTTCTACTGAGTACCTGTATCTCCTGACAAATGGTTGAACTTTTCTAATCACTTTGCTATTGTGAGAGACAGGTGTGAAAGCTGTAGGAAATTGGACGCTATTTTACCTGGTAGGAGTTAATTGTGCTAACTCTCCTGGGATATTGTGTGTATTTTTTTTTTTTTTAATCTCAAAATAACTTCCCTTCTGAGAGGTGAGAATTTTACATTTTACCTATATGTTTCTTTGAAACATTATTACTTTCAGTAAATATCTCTGTAAAACTGAAATAATATCTATCATTACTATGATATTACTAATAGTATAACTGATAACAATGGCAGCTAATATTTATCAGGTCCTTATCAAATGAAGTTGTCAAATTGGTGTATCAGATATTTATTATCATCATTTGCTGTTTAGTTGCTAAGTCATGTCCAACTCTTTGTGACCCCATGGACTGTAGTCCACCAGGTTCTTTTGTTCATGGGATTTCCCAGGCAAGAATACTAGAGTGGGTTGTCGTTTACTTCTCCAGGGGTCTTTCCTCACCCAGAGATCAAACCTACATCTCCTGTACTGGCAGGCAGGTTCTTTACCACTGAGTCATCAGAGAAGCCATATTGTCATTATACTTCACAACAGTTAAGCAAGACAGGGTGTACTGTCATCTCTATCTCATTGACAAGGAGAAGGAAGGAGTGGTGACCTGCACAATAAAGAGCCTGTGTTGGAAAAAGGGTTACAACCAAAGCTTTCTGAGTCCAAAATTGTGTACTTTAGCCAATGAATCCTGCTGTGACTTAAAGGTGAAAACTTAATGTTTAAACTTGAAAGCTCACCGAGGAAACCAGAATAGAAAGAGACACATGTACCCCAATGTTCATCGCAGCACTGTTTATAATAGCCAGAACATGGAAACAACCTAGATGTCCATCAGCAGATGAATGGATAAGAAAGCTGTGGTACATATACACAATGGAGTATTACTCAGCCATTAAAAAAAATACATTTGAATCAGTTCTAAGGAGATGGATGGAACTGGAGCCGATTATACAGAGTGAAGTAAGCCAGAAAGAAAAACACCAATACAGTATACTAACGCATATATATGGAATTTAGAAAGATGGGGATGATGACCCTGTATGCGAGACAACAAAAGAGACTCAGATCTATAGAG